>OZ038480.1:3207280-3312280 GCA_964036315.1 Acanthosepion esculentum | reverse complement strand
ATATTAAATTTCGGTTTAACATTTGAAAATGAGCGTCATGGCGAAAGTTAGGCATTTCTCCAGATTAATATTAATTGCACTTGGCGAAAATAGATTATAAACTATCACTTAAAAGCAAAAATGAGTGAAGAAATAATATTTAGACGAAGGAACGAAATAAATCCATGTATAGATATAGAACAATACGAGAATGAAAAAAAGTATAAATATATGTATCTGAGAACGAGTATTATTCCCCTCGAATTGTCACACTTCCGGTTATAACAGAGACGTTGTTATATAACTATTTCTAGATAGTAACGAGGGTTATTCCCCTTGAATTTTCACACTTCCGGTTATAACAGAGACGTTGTTATAGAACTATTTCTAGATAGTAACGAGGGATATTCCCCTTGAATTGTCACACTTCCGGTTATAAGATAGGGTGGAAATCAATCACTTCTGTTATCTCCCTTTTCGCGAAAAAAAAAATCTCAGAACTAGTGCCGAGGAGATAAAAGATTTTCTCTAAGAAGTAATGTCCATCGTGTTGGCAGGGACATACATGCCTCATATTGGCATCATCAGCCACCAACCGGACTGCAGCATATGTGCAACGCCTTTTTAGATCTTTTCGAAGACAAAATAATCATTAATTTGGAAGGATATGAAAGCTTTCACCAAACTTGAAGAAGAAATTGACTTGAAATTGTTCTTCGAAAACTGCTTCTCTGCTGTCGATCAACCACATTTAGAATCGCTTAAGAGAATTATAAAATTATTACGTTGCTTTAACCATAGGATTCAGTCTTTCACATCATTCCAGAATAAGTTAACTGGAAATGGCCGGGAATTGCTAGAAGTGGCCGGCAATTGCTAGAAGTGACCGGGAATTGCTAGAAGTGGCCGAGAATTACTAGAAGTGGCCGTTGTTTAATAATTCTGAGAAATGACAATATTTCAGCTTATGTACCCGCACGCTCATTTACACAAATTCTCATTTCTCTGTCTCTGTCTCTGTCTCTCTCTCTCTGTCTCTGTCTCTCTCTCTGTGTCTCTATCTCTCATTCTCATCCTCCCTCTCATTCTCATTCTCTCCTTCTCATTCTCTCTCCCACTCTTAGTCTCACACCCACACACTCACACATTTTCCCTCTTAGTCACACACGCACGCACACGCCACATACATTCAGAGACACCCACTCGAGCAAATATTGTGTAATTACCTCAACTTAAGTGGTTGAATCGAGGAACCGTTTCTGAATTTGGGTGTTTAACAACTTCGACTTACAATGCCATAAAGACCGACAATTCAACAAATAACTCTATTCCTGTTGTGTCCCAATTAGCCGAAATATACGCTGTAGTAAAGGTCTAGACTAGACTAGTTCGCTAAGCAGGCTACAGATAGACGCCCATAATATACAGTGCCGTTCGATAAAAGTGACTCACCTGATTCTTTTTACTAAATGTTCTCTTCTCCGATGAAACGAAAGTTGAGCTAAATTCAAAGGATAAGCGATCTAAAATCCGAAGAAGAAGCTTTGAAAGCTCTTTGAATTTAGCAGTAAGTACTGTCAAGCATCCGTTCAGTATAATGTTCTGGGGATGCTTTTCTTTTCATGGAACTGGTTCCTTAAAACCTATTGAAAAGACCCTCTGAAAGGGTGCAAATCGACCCCACCAAGCTCATTTTTATGCAGGGTAATGCTCCCTGTCAGAAATCAAAATTGATGAAGGAATACTTTGATGAGAAGCAGGTGAGTGTTATGACATGGCCACCCCAATCTCCTGACCTCAACCCCATAGAAAACTTATGGAGCATTATAAAGTACAGGCTCTCGAGAAAGCAGTTGAGCAACAAAGAGGATTTGATTGCGAATTTCACATCCGAATGGAATTCAATGCTTGGAGATGAGATTTGCCAGAACCTAATCAAGTCAATGCCAAAAAGGTTTGAAAAGGTTATTCAAAATAAAGGAGGACCCATAGATTATTAAATATTTCGAACTATATTACCTATTATAAATAAATTATACCTCTATTATTCTTTATTTAAAGCTGTTCAGTTATGTTTCTATTGATTACTAGTTGCAGGAAATAAGTGAGTCACTTTTTTTGCACAGAGTTTTTCCATACATCTCATTTATATCCAAAATTATAATTATCAATAGAATACCTCAGGGTGAGTAAACTTCTTTACTAGGTGGTCGGGAAGGGGTCTTTATATTAGTAAGATTAAAAATTAGTTTGACCCAAAAAACAATAGGCGAAACAAATTTTAAGTAAAAAAATCAGGTGAGTCACTTTTATCGAACAGCACTGTAGATATTCACTAAATCGGCTTCAAGTAAAAAGTTGCTGGCACTCAGTAAGGATGGAACTCAGTAAACAGTAATAACAGTTTGCTAGATCAGTTCGCTAACTATGCTGTGATAAGGCTATTCATTAAGATCAGATTGCCGTTTTTTTTATTAATGTGTTCTTGAATCCTTTGGAAATCGAGAACGTCTACATTTCATGCTAAGTGTAATCAATATGAAAAGTTGCAATTTTTTCGTGACGCACTGATTCTTATACGCCTACGTGTGAACCAAACACAAAGTGGCAGTATCGGCGGGTTTGTTTACGTTAAATAGTTCAGCCTATTTTCTCATAAAAAATAAAATCCTCCAGTGTAAACGTTTTCCATGTTAATTGTAACCTTGTGTCAGACCCTAACATAGAGGTGGGTGGATTGGTAAATGGCCTCAAGTGTAAACGTTACTCTATTTAAAAGGATTTCGCTAATTTAAAATAATTAATTACTCTGTAAATAGTCAGCGATTTTATTTATTTTTTCTTCTTTAGTCAGTTTTAAAAATAAAATTTTGTATTGCGTGAACTCCTGCCTCCAAAGACGTTTCCCTGCTTGCAATGAGACTAACATTTCCCTCGTCAGATTTCGTAATTATAAGTGAATTAAAACAAGTCAAAATGTTCTAACTTGATTCCCAGAGTAAGAATTTCTAAGGTTGTTTTAGCCATAAACCATGAAGTGCCGAGAAATCCAGGTAAACGTAAGGTTATCTGTCTATATCTCTGACATAAGGTATTACGATTACACGCATTGTTTACATTATTCGGACTATTATCCTCATCTTCATTGCCATATTCACAACGTTTCGGTCGTTGTACGGTCCGGCCTTCTTCAGGTGATTAGAATTTCGAACCGAACCCTTTATTTCGTCCACTGGGGTAGATTGTTCTAGTTCAACGTGCCATGCCTCTTCCGGATGTTTCAGTTATTTCCCTTTAACTCAACTCTCCAAGTTTTGTTCACCCTGCTGTGGCCTGGTATTGAACTCACAACTCTTTGGGTCTAGTCACTGGATCTAGCCAACGTCTTTATCCACTGGGCCATGTGTCCTTGAGGAACAATCTACGCCAGTGTTAGAAATAAAGGGTTCGCTTCGAAATTCCAATCAACTGAAGAGAGCCGGAGCGTACAACGGCCGAAACGTTGTGACTATGGCAATGAAGATGAGGATAACAGTTCGAATAATGTAAACAATGCAAGTAACATAAGGGTAGTTCAGTTTTCTTTTCCTACCGAAAATTATCTTTCAAAATAGCTTTCCATATTCATAAATTGAAAAACGAAGTTCTGTCATAGTATTTCTTTTTTGGAAGGTAACAGTACTGCAAATATTCAGAGTAATTTAATGAAAGTTTATAGTCAGACGGCACCTGGTATAAGCGCGATAAAGAGATAGGTTAAGTGATTTAATGAAAATCTTAAAGCGAAATGATAAACTAAATGTGTTTCCTTATATGGAAGAATAACGGTAAGTAGACATTGGTCATCACATTAAATTGTTTTAATATAAATAGTGCATAAATTGCAACCGAATGTGGCACTGGCTGCTCGGCCAATGAATTTCGAATGTTTCCTTATAAGGAAATGGCTAATATTACCATTACCATAGGATTAGCGAAAGATGCCTTTCAGATACTAGTCAAAGTATTAAGAGTTACGAACATTACATTAGACATAAAGTAAACATTTTAGTCCGGATCTCTTCTATGGCACTGAATGCTGGACAATTCTTTCACAGATGAAAAAGAAAGTGGAAGAGACCTGGTTCTACCAACGAAAACTAAGAACATCATCGGCAGAACATGCGACTAATGAGGAAGTCTAAAGGAAAACCGAAACACCAAACACACTGATACTTACAATTAGAAAGAATCAGTTGAAATTTCTGTGGAAAGAGGACCTAATATGACACATAGAGAATCTAATGAAAACAAGAGTTGCAAGGGGTAAAAACGAGTAATCTACTTAACTAGTTTGCATTAAGGGGTGACAGGACAAGGGAAATATGGATGATAAAGGGTAATTTACTTAGAGCAACAAAAGGGAGGTAGTTGTGGAGAGCCACGATCAAAGGCGTGGCCAAAAGACTTTCAAAAATTGTGTGTGTGTGTCTAACAGAGAAAGAGAGTGTGAGAGAGATTTCGTTACTGAAATAGTACGATACTAGACAAAAGTATTTGAGTACACGCAATTCTTTCATAATTACAAACAATTATAATTTGTCCACTATGATCAGATTTTTATAGATAGATGCCTAGATAGATAATGAAGAGAATGAGCTAGCTAGCTAGCTAGCTAGCTAGCTAGCTAGCTAGCGATAGATAGATAGATAGATAGATAGATAGATAGATAGATAGATAGGGGGAGAGGGAGAATCAGAAACCGATAGAGAGATAGGGACAGACTGATAGATAGATAGATAGATAGATAGATAGATAGATAGATAGATGAAGAGAACGAGATAGATAGATAGATAGATAGAGAGAGAGAGAGAGAGGGAGAGAGAGAATGAGATACCAATAGATAGATAGATAGATAGATAGATAGATAGATAGATAGATAGATAGAATCAGAGAGAAATTTCCTTGTTGATTATCATTATTATTTACTTATTTTTCAACATTTCTAAAAAAAACTGATTTCCGGTTCGTGTTTGTAAAAATTAGAGAAATATTAAGAATGAAAATAAACTTTCCCCGATCCTTAATGAAACGTACATAAATTAAAAATGTCTGTTTTCGACGTATGAGGAACAAGAAGCCAAACTCGCCGCACATATCATTTGATTAGCGTGGTAACAACTTGTACAGAACCACCCCCACTTTTTGGAAGAGCCGAACACAGAAAACTAGTGAAAAACAGTATGCCACAAGACCCCCAAACAACACACGGCAGGTTTTGAATTCAGAGTTTTCCTTCTCCTAGAGCCAATCGCCACCCAAGTCTATAGGGTCCAGTGTGTCCTGCTATTCACCCATAGCTGCCGATGGGCGAGAAGAGATGGATTCATGCCTTTTCCAAGTAAGTGAATGTAATGAACTCGACTGGAATTCAAACAGGGCTCTCTGATTCCTCAGTCCGATCCGCTAACCATTGCTCAACACGATTATATATATATATATATATATATATATATATATATATATATATATATATATATATATATATATATGAAACGATAAATAAGACTATCGAAATATAAAAGTATATATGATAAGCATAGATATAAAAAAATACGGTTGACTGAACAGACGAACTGTCACTAATCTCAGAAGTGATTTTCCTATCATCCAGTTCTCGTGCGTGCGAGAGTCGACACGAGAATTACAATAAAAGATAGGCGTAGCTGAACTCGATTCTCTCGATAGGTCTGAGGACATTATGCAAAATGCTGCTCTTGTCGAAACACTTGATCCATGCATTATTCATCCCATAATTGAAACTCATAAATGCAGGCATAGAATATTCATTCGTCCCCGTGCTTTAAATATTCAATTATAGCGCGCAATGATCCAGCGACGCCCATAAAACAAATGAATTCAAAAGCGACATAGTAAACCACACGACCATTTCATAAATATTCCTTCAGGAATGGCGAATGAAAGTGGGAATTGCTCAGAATCGCTCTCACAGTTTTCTTACCTGTGACATTAAAGAAAACTGTATAGCACTATTCATGATGGTTAATTATATGCCTGTATGTAGGGAGGTTTTAAGTTCATGACTTTGATTGGAGTGTCAGAATTTAATGAGAATAACATTTTGGTGATATTTGACGATCGCGATACTTATCTTAATTACACACACACACACACACACACACACACACACACACACACACATATATATATATATATATATATATATATATATATATATACCATTGAATAATATATTAATTTTATACTGATCCTTTTCAGTTGTCTAATTAGTTTCTTAATGTTAAGATGAAATGTATCAAGGAAGGCGCCGTAAGATGTTCTTTTTTTTAACCCAAGTACTTTCGACCTTTTCTAAGATCATCTTCAGGGGTAATTTACAAAGACAAATGTTTTGGAATTGCAATAAAATTTGAATCATAGTAATTTTTAAATACGCGCTCTGTTCTAGAGATTTTAGAATTCTTAAATTTATCCATTGCAGTTATGGATTTTTTAACAAAATCAACCAACACTCAACAAAATTTATTATGAATATAGCAACAACCTATTAAAGTGCATATAACATTTATATACTAATGCCATTTTATATTTCTACCAATTCCTGTGCAGCTCCGTTCTACTGAAACGCTTGTTTTGTAAAAAATTCCATAACTTCAATGCTTAAATTACTTTATTCTCCATGTGTATATATTATATCAATATATATATATATATATATATATATATATATATATATATATATATAAAAGGAAGAGGTTATAATGGTTCCAACGAGAGAAAAGTGCGTATATTAAAAAGAAGAGAGGTACCGCAAACGTTTTTGGTTATAATGTGGATTTTTTTTTAAATATTATGCTTTATTTTTCATTAATTTACTACATGTGTTTCTGGTCTCGCGACCGTCTTCAGGTAAAGGGTTAAGATTTCCACATATTATTAAAAATAATTAATTTTTTCTTTATGTTTTTCAATGTTAAATATTCTCGATACGTGACATTCTCTGTTTTTGTTTTAGTAATCGGAATGTCTTTCTTGAAATGGCAGTGAAGAGTTCTGCGCGAAGGGTCATAAAACAATTAAGGTTGGTTTGAGAAGTGATGAATTAGTTGTCGGTATCTTATCTTTTATTATTTTAATGACCCCTGTGTGTTCTTAGAATTTCGTGTGTTTCTGCCAGCATGCGTGTATATATGCGTGTGCATATTCCCCCTCAATACATACACTGTCTCACTACGAGGAAATAGTAAACACATTTGTACATATACATACATACATAAACATACATACACACACACACATATACACACCGTCCCACCACAAGGAATCTGTACATACACATACATACATACATACATACGTACGTACACACCCATACTTCCCAAGTTACATGGAATCGTATCGAGAATATTCAACATTGAAAAACATAAAGAAAAAAATTAATGTGTACGTAAGTAAATATAATGAACCCGACTGGAATTGGAACTCGGTTCTCTGATTAACAATTTCGAGCCATTATCCATTATCTAGGTACTAAACAAGCCGGACATTATTTAACTTCGCTGAACCTACAGGAACAGGTGTTTAAAGGACGTAGCCTTTCATATTTAAGACACATACATGTGCGTGTGTATGTGTGTGTGTGCATAGAAATATGTGAACGACATTGAAAGGATATACGAGCCGCGATGAAAAAAAAAATTCGGAAAATGACTTATCCGAACACTTGCTTTACACAGTTCTCCTTTAGAACTCTAATCCCCGTGGACAACACAAAGGGTACTCTGCTCAAAATGAACAGCGGCCAAAGTTCAGGTTAAATTCAGTTAGGTGCCCAACTGACCCTACGATACTTTACAGTCGACAAAATCAAAAATAAACAAAGCGCATGCGCGAAATTAAAAATCTAAAATGATGACAATTTAGCAATCGCAATCTGTATATCTGTATATTTTATATATATACATATATATATATACATATATATATATGTACATATATATATATACATATATATATATATATATAACTGTATATATGTATATATATATATCTGTATATCTCTATATATATCTGTATATATATATATATCTGTATATATATATATATATATCTGTATATATATCTGTATATATATATATATATGTATTTTATATATATATATAATATATATTAAATATATAAAATGATGACAATTTAGCCATTGCAATCTGTATATTATATATATATATATATATATATATATATATATATTGTGTGTGTATTTAGGCAGCATTTTTTCATTAATACATGTTTCATTAAATAATATAGATAAGTGTTGTCTATATATTTTATGTAAATTTTTTTCATATAGTCTGATAAGCTTAATAACACTATCATTAAACAATGAAAGAAAATCACAATGTTGATACATATTTTTTTTTCTTTTTTTTTTAATCCAATCTAAACTTTCGGCTTACATAAGCCATTATCAAAGATGACAATTACACAATATATTTAAGCGATACACGAACAAGAAATTGATGATAGTCTTGTTTGTTTACATGGATGATTTCCAAGCAACGATAAACACGTGCATATAAAACGCTGAAAGCGAAAATCGCACAACAGCTCATGACGTCACACATGACCACGAGAGAGTGAATCCGATGAGTATTGAGTATGGAAAGCCGTTGGTATGAACCAATAGCTTCTGTTACTAATTATAGGCATTTAAGGATATTTTTGGAGATTTCATAGTTTATTTTGTTCAGGTTAGGTTTCAACTGTTTTATGTATATAGCTTCAAGAATTTTTAGTTTTTGTATATTGTTTTCATGTTTAAGTATAGTTGTGTTTTCGACGAGGATTTTCCGGAATTGTGTATGCGGCCAGGCATGTTGTTTTAAATGCCTAAAAATGTTAGAGTTATCATTCAAATGTAGTGTCAAGCGTCGTGAAAGCGAGTTTGTGGTGTGACATTATATATATATATAATGATAATAATAAAGAGAAAGAACAGTAAGATATATAGTCTGGTGTTCTTGTTAATTACTTTTATTTTTACAAAACAGTGCTCAATGCAAATCTGCAGAGCACAAATATTATAACTGATTTAAAAACATGGTTCCATCGCTACACAGGAATTACTAAATACTTCAAATTCAATTATAGAATTAAGGTAAAGTCCATCGATAATTAGGCATATACCTTTATCTATTGAAAAGACAATAAGTACAAATTCAGCAAATGAGAAAATTTTCTATGAACAAAGTAATTTCTATAATAAAGCTCTAAAAGATTGTGACTACAAAAGCCCAAAACTCAATTATATAAAAAATGAAAATGGAAAGCATAGAAAAAACAGAAGTAGAAAAACAATTTGGTATACACCCCATACAAGCAAATGGTAAAGAACTAATTAGGACAAAAATTCCTTGCATTAATCGTTAAACATTTTCCTAAATATAGTAAACTCAGCACTATTTTCAATAAAAATACCCCAAAATTAAGTTACAGTTGTACTGAAAACTATGAAAAAATTACTAAAAAAAATAATGCTAATATCTTGAATAAACACTTAGACCATGACCAAAGAAATTTAGACAGTGTAATAATAAAAAGAGAAGATAAATAAAAATTATGTAACTGCAGAAATCCTCATAACTGTCCTTTTAATAATAAATGTCGTATTGAATCATTAGTGTACCAATGCAATATCTCATCTATTGAAGCTTCAGATAACGTAAAATGCTACATTGGATGCACAAGACATGTCTTCAAGAAACGGTTCAACCAGCATCAAAGTTCTTTGAGGATAAATAAATACCGATATCAGACGTCCCTATCAAAATATTTCAGGCACTTACAAGAAACCAAGAAAACACCTACTGTGAAATGGAAATTAATAAGAAAAGCTAGAATGTGTAGGTCATTAAATGGCCCATGTCCTTTGTGCATACATGAGAAACTATATATTACTAGGTTTATAGAAAATAAAACAGGTGAACAGATCCTGAAAGTAGTCACAAAAAGATCCACGTATGCCCGCGTTTGTAGTCACGATCCCCGATTATCCGCCAATGTGCCCGCGTTTGTAGTCACGATCCCCCATTATCCGGCAATGTGCTCGCATTTGTAGTCACGATCCCCGATTATCCGGCAATGTGCCAATGTTTGTAGTCACGGTCCGATTATCCGGCAATGTGCCCGCGTTTGTAGTCACGATCCCCGATTATCCGGCAATGTGCCCGCGTTTGTAGTCACGGTCCGATTATCCGGCAATGTGCACGCGTTTGTAGTCACGGTCCGATTATCCGGCAATGTGACGCACGCGCTATGTTGACGAAATGCATTTCTAACTTCGTCTGCACGCACGCAATTCAGCGGCCATATTCGTTGCCTCGGAACACATTTTTTTAACGTAGCCATAATTACCAAAGCTTGATCTTTTTTGATAAGCAAATATGCCAACTCTGCCTTTTTCTACGTCCCCGCTATCACTGGATTTTACTGCCCGATCGACATTTTGCCGTTTGCGCCGCTAGATTGAGCCTACGACTATATTCATCAGCAAACAACCTAATTTTGGATTTTAATTTATCCCACAACATATTCGCAACCACAACCCCGTCAGTTCCTGTTGTACCATTAGTAGTAACTGGTCCTGGAAATCTTGCTCAGCAAACAATGATGCGTTCAATTTCTAATAGCCAGCCATCTTAACCTTAGGTTTATCTAAGTTTACACGAACCCAGACAAGCCAATGATCCGAATAAACTATATAATAGAATGGATACCCTAAGAGCTCTACATCGACTCTGAAATGATGGTTCATATTTTATTTTTTGTTCTCTAAATTGATCTGTGTAGCTGGTCAGGGAATCACCCTTAGAACTGGTAGAGGGAGTGGGAATGTCTGTGTCATTACCCGTAGAGACTTCTGTGGAATAAGATCCTGATGTCCGGAGCTTCCCGCTAACTTTGTCAACGACCTTTCATTCCCTCTTTTCTTTCTCTGCAACTGCACAAGCGGCTGGCAAAGGCTTTTCGAGGAATAGGAGCCGTAAGACGGACCAAACTAGGGGTTTTACCACACCAGTCCTGGTCGCTAGGATGCCCATTACAGGCGAGACGGAAACAACAGACTCGACCAGAGGGGTGGAGTTTTTGTGTCAGCGGGGGCCATAACTCAAGAAGCCTTCTTATCTGGACAGGAAGAGGGGAGGTGACAAGGCCCTCCGCACTTCCAGGAAGTTGGTCTACTGCCAGTTACCATAATAGGCATTTTCTGGCTCTCCACATCTAGGCAGTTGGGGATAGAGACGAAGGTCTTACGATCTATCAGCAACATGAAGTTACATCCCCGGTAAGTTCGTCAGAGGAAGCACTGAGTTCCTCCGAATTGGCACAGATATGTGGCCAAGTACTCCTCGAGGATCTGAGGCTGGACCTCATATACCGATACTGTGGTCCTACGCCTTCCCTCATATTCTATTCTCAGAATAAGGTCTTTGGTTATTAAATCTCGACGTTGCTGCTTCATAGTTGGCAGTAGTGAGTAACACTACCTCCCACATGAAAAACGCGTTTCCTTTAAATACTCTCTGTGGTTTAAACCTCCAGGGACATCAATGATCAACAAATTTTGCGTGAACGCTTGTCCACCACAAAGACTGACACTTCTTTTTTCAGCATACTGTAGTTTCTCGGGATTTGTCAAATCTTCTGTGAGAAGATGTGCGTAGCTCTTGGCTTTCTCCAGGTACTCCGTGATGTTGATTATGCATTTCGGAGGGGACTTCCCGCAAGAGGGTGTCTCCCCGACCGCTACGTTGTCGACTTTGTTTTTTTTTGTTCTGTAATATTTCTTGTCTCTTCTGAATTTTGATTTCTCGGCCACCATACATTTTGTGGTTTTGGCCGTTTCTCTAGAATTTTAGCCATTTTTGGCCATCATGCATTTTTTGCCGTTCGCCTTGGTACTATCCATACTTTGGCGTTTTTCAGATTCTATACATTCTTTTGTCGTTCGGCTTGGTAATATCCATATTTTGGCTTTTTTCAGCAACCAATACTTTGCTCAGGTCATTAGATGTATTAGAATTTTTCGTTCTATCAGAAGGGTTTAAACAAAATTAAAAAGGAGAAAAGATAAATACAGAAAAAATTTAGACACATTAATCAAAACACAAAATTCCTTCTTCAAAATGAAGAATGAAATAAAAAATTTAACAAGATATGAAAAAAAGACAAAAAGTAGGTTCAAATCAAAACAACGGTTGGACGTGCAAAAAAGTTTACTTAAAAAGAATAAAACGCAAAGATAAAAATTACATAATGTAATACTAACGAAAAAAGAAGCAAAAACGTAATATATAAACGTATAAAAAGGTCTGGTTTTTTTTAATTACAAAAGCAAAAAAAAACAGAAACAAAATACAAGAAAGATCAAAACATGTAAAAATAACAATTATTTCAATTTAAATTAAAATGGCCGACGAAAAAACAAGTCTTGCTAATAAAAGTAAAGAAACTACAAATAAAACAACGGAAAGATAAACAGGAAAATAAAACACAGAAATTATGAGAACTATTTACTCTGAAAAACAGATAAACGAGGTAACACGTAAAAATATTAAACAGAAATTTTTAAAAAAAGGATAAAATAAATTAATGCCGGGCAGGGAATACAAAGAGAAAATATAAGTTACTAAAAAAAGATAAAGTAAATCAAGAGGCCTAATAAAAAATAAGTACGAAACAAAGAAAAATAAGAACTGGAGGAGAGTGAGAAAAGAAAAACTGAAAAAGAAAATTCAAAACTTTAATCAGAAAAAAAATCAGCAAAACAACGTAGGAAAATTAATTTTTTAAAACTTAACGTAAATTTCCGTGTCCAAAACAAAAAATCCAAGATTGAAGCATCAGAAATAAAGTAAGGCGCTAAACACTGGGCAAGCTGGTCTGTAAAATGAGGACTCCCACTACTTCTCAAACCCTATTCTAATATGGCTACTTGCCATATTCATTGTCACACTAATAGGGAAGGAAGTACGGTGAGTACTACTCTACAACAGTTTCGTAGAACAACAAAAGACAGGAAGTTGTGAAGAGCTATAGATCACCCACGATCTGAAAGAAAACGACGCATAAAAGAAGAATTATAGAATGTATTTTACTCTCTTAAAATATTTGATAACATTCAACGATTTTAAATGATAAAAAAGAAAGATGGCTGCTTCAATTTTATTGTCTCTGGAGTGAATGCAACGGATTTCAATTTTTCTTCATCGATCTGCCTACACTATTATGTTTTTAAGCAGAGTGTATAACAGATTATTTTATTGCTAATATGATGACTGACAAGAAGAAAAATTATCGGCCACAAGGTCTAGCGGTAATGGCTCGAAATAAATAGATTTAAAAGCACTTCGATGGAAATCTAAGAAAACTTGCTTTCTTCTCTGCTAGCGTAAAACGTTATAATCTTGGCAATGGCTGCATTGTGTTAAAGGTATCGTTAATATTCCTGAAGCAACAATGAAAAGATGGCGTCATGTTGTAGATGAAGTCAATCATTCAATTTTTCTTTATCTTTTTCTCCTAGATAAATATATAATACATACATACGCACACACGTTTACAAACGCACGCATGAACATAAATAACTCCATAAAACAGTTCAAGGTAGAGTTGTAGAACTAGAATTTTTCTTCCAATTTTCTTCTCGTATTAATATATATAAAAAAAATATATATATATATAGATAGATAGATAGATAGATAGATAGATAGATAGAGATATAGATTAAAGATCCCCATGTCACGAATATTAATTTATTTTTTTAAATTAAATTTTATAAAACATAATAGGGTGTCCAGTTTGCTATGCAAATGTATTGTAAATTGATCCCAGTCAGAAGCCAAAATAAATATACTAATACGAAGTGTTGTCTTAAAAGGATTTAATTCTTAATTTAGAGGACTTAATCGATAGTAATATATGGAAAAAAACTCCAGATTAGGAATTTCATTTTTGTTTTGCTTTAAGAAGCTGTGTGGTATGGCGTGGTTATCTAAACGTAGCTTAGATGTGGCACAAAACCGAGCACTCATTGAGGATAGAATTCACTATTCAGTCGTAATTGATCTAGAAAGACAAGCTTGTTAACCATTGCATCACGACGAAGTGCCCAGAGTCACGTCTATGGTGGTTTTCTAAACGTAGTAAAACCGAAAGTATGGAACACACAGTAAGGATATAAACTTACTACTCGCTAGTAACTGATCTAGCGAAACAGGTTTGCTAACCTTAAGAAACTGTGTGGTACGAGCATATATTGTTTTGGCTTTCGTAGGAGGATCAGTTTACATTTAATTTATATAAGCAAATTGGACCACCTAATCAACTTTAATAAAATTTAATTTTTTTATATATTTATGATCTGCTATGCTTTAGTAAAGTAGAAAATAAAAAAAATTGAAAAAAATGATTATTTCTAGCCTATTGCAAAACTTCGCCCTGCTATACAAATACACATTTGATGTTAGTAGATCTCCCAGGAGTGACATACAGGATTATTCTGATATTTCTCAGAGTAAATGAGGTGACTTGTCGACGACTAACTACTCTTCAAATAATAATCAACAAACTGTACTGTGTTATATGTTATATAAGCGGATCACCTGTTCAGAATGCATCTTACTCGACTCCCTTGTATTATCCTGTTTGGTGAGCCGGTCAGTGGTAAGAGGCTACGCGATGGCACAAAACGACAAGGATCAGTTGAAAACATCCCTGACATAAGACAACAGTAACACTGAGGAACTGTTGCTGTGAATCGACCTTCCCGGCATAGAACTGTCTGTTTCGGATCTATTTTCTGTGTGGAAAGACAAAATAGAAAAACGTCCACACGAATTCCATTCGTGATCAACGCAAAAAGGCTCGGAATAAACGCTCCTGCTAGGATTGAACAACAACACAAATAATACAAGCAGTCAAAACATGAAAAGAAACTAACAACACCAAAAATAAAAACTCTTTGAAAATGTGCAAATAACTGGCCGAAAACACTTCAGATAATGGACGATATGGACAGGTTTTGTATCCTCTTACTCCCACCAAATGGAAAATTGTAAGAAATCTGGAAAAACGCAATAAAAAATTAATCAAATTTTCCTTGTCCGTCATATTTAACGAAAGAAAAGGTTGCTGCCCATATATATATATATATATATATATATATATATATATATATATATATAGAGAGAGAGAGAGAGAGAGAGAGAGAGAAAGAGAGAGAGAGAAAATTCATAAAATTAATGCTGCCTTGGAAAAGATTTGCAATACAGCAATTTGGATATATTTGTTTGACATCATCATACAGGCTGTCCATAAATTTCGTGTGCACTTTAAAGAATTTATAACTTTATTTGTATTTGCGATAGAAATAACTTGTAAAAAGGATTAGAAAGAAGTAAATCTATATTTTTTTTAAGGTTTTATTGAAATTTTGTTTAAGTTTCCACATGTCCTCCATCATTAGCAATACAAAGGGTAATACGATTTTGTAGTTCACGCAAAAGATTTGCCAACTGATTTACAGGAATGCCTGAAATCACATTAGTTATTTTAGCTATACTTAAAACTAGGTACATTAAACTTTATAACATTTTTTACAGATTATTTCTATCGCAAATACAAATAAAGTTATAAATTTTTAAAGTTCACACAAACTTCCTAGACACCCTGTATTATAATTCGGTTTGTTCCCTCATTTCTTCGTTAGTACGCTCTGTCAATGCCTCCCCATATACACGTTGGGGCAGAAATACATCCAACATTATAATGCGATTTACTCACTCGGTTTTAGTTAGTACACCCTGCCTATACACCCTCATATAGAGGGTGCGGCAGAAATACGTCCAGAATATTATAATGCGATTTGCTCCCTTGTTTCTTAATACGCCCTGACAATATACCCTCATACACAGGTTGCGGTAGAAATACGTCCAACATATTATAATTCGGTTTGTCTCATCGTTTCCTTAGTACACACTGCGATTCGGTTTGCACCATAGTTTCTTAGTATCCGCGCATACACAGAGTGTGTCAGGAATCCTTCCAACATATTATAATTCGGTTTACTCCCTGGTTTCTTAATACGCCCTGAAAATGCCCCCTCATATACAGGGTGCGACATAAATACGTCCAACGTATTATAATTCGGTTTGCTCCCTGGTTTCTTAATACGCCCTGAAAATACCCCCTCATATACAGGGTGCAACAGAAATACGTCCAACATATTATAATTCGGTTTGCTCCCTGGTTTCTTAATACGCCCTGAAAATACCCCCTAATATACAGGGTGCGACAGAAATACGTCCAACATATTATAATTCGGTTTGCTTCCTCGTTTTTCATAAACCCTGCCTATACCCCAATATAGAGGCTGTTGTATAAATACATCTAACATATTATAATTCGGTTTGCTCCCTCAATTTTTTTATTAGTACACCCTTTCTGTAACCTCTTATTATAATTTGGTTTACTCCTTCATTTCTTTGTACGCCCTGCCAATACTCCCTCATATGCTGTTTGCTACAGAAACAGGTCCAACATTAAAAATGTTTAAAATATGGGAGGTATGTCCGCAGCCTCCTCTATAATTGACTATTCCGTTTTGTTCGAGAAGAAAAGTAAAAAATATAGCCAGCGTTTACGCATAACCTCAAGTATAAACTCGTCCAATATTCACTCAAAGATCCAAATGTAAACTTCACCAATGTTCATTTACAGACAAGTATAATTACGTCATATTTCTGTCTATAGGCTCAAGTATAAACACGAGCAATATTCAACTATTGTCCCAATCATAAACAAGTCCAATTTCTGCCTATAGCCTCAAGTATAAACGCGAGCAATATTGACCAATTAACACAATTATAAACACTTATAAAACAATAACTTATAACTATAAACCAATTTTTCAAACCGGAAACGTTTATCTATAAACTCAAGTATTGAGTCCACTGTATAATCAAATATGACCAATCCTTGCCTGTAAAGTTAAATATAAACACGTCAAATGCTTACCTATAGACTTCAGTATAATAACAAATTAAGGACGACAATAAATAAACCAACAAGTGTTGATATGTCGTATAATCAACCAACTCAACCCAACCTTGTGAAATAATACACTGATACTACGCTGATCCTGGTCAGCATGTGCCAATCCATTCTCATCAAATCATTTTTATGGGTAATAGTATGAGTGCTAGGGTCGTGCCAGTATTAATGAGAACACTTGGAAATGTGCTCAGAATACGAGAATCGGGATTCAGAGATTTGTTCAAGAATCGAAGTTCTCCACACAACGAACAAGCTGCATTCTGTGATGATCTTAAAAAAAAGATTTTGTCTACATCAGAAATATTGCTTTCTCCCAGTCGCCAACAAGTGTAGCAGACATTGTACATGAACATGCATATATATTAAGCTTTGGCCCTGGGAAAAGGAGAGAAACTTTTGAGATGATATGCTTGCCATTTAGCCATTTCAGCTAATATCTATTATCAAAAGCGGGCAAACGATGACGACAAGGATAAGCATTACGACAATGATGATGATGATGATGATGGTAGAAGCAAGACGAAGAAAAGAGAGAGAAAAAACAATAAAAAAGTATAAAAAGGGAGGCAATGTAAGAGAATAAAACAAAAACTTCTTCCATTCTTCTAACATGTCGTCAAATTGTATTTTTGATTTATTTATTTTTTGCAGAAAGCTTTCTCTTGATTAGCTAAAAGCTGAAAGCTGGAAAATGAATCGAGACAACATTACGGATGACTCGAGTAAGCATTCCCGGCATGCCTCTTGAGGAGTTAGCTTCCGGCAACAAAAAGAATGACGTCTTTTTGTAACGCCAAGATATTGTGAAGATTGCACGGTTAGAGATGTTCGCCATTTTGTGAAAACACAATGCCTTTTGTGCAAAAATCGTTTTCATTAAGGAAAAATTTATAATACATGCATATATATATATATATATACATATATATATATACATATATATATATATACATATATATACATACATATATATACATACATATATATATATATATATATATATATATATATATATATATATATATATATATATATATATATATATATATAATTTATATTCACGCCTAGTGATATGTTCCAGTTACTCGCTGTTTGTGAATCACGTCTAGGGAGATCGACTATGTGTTGCTGCGCGTGCAACTCAATAAGAAATAATAGCAAGAGTGTGTACATGAGAGCAAATGTTTGTGGAAAAACAATGTTGGGTTTATCATTTGTGTGTGTGTGTGTATGTGTGTGTGTGTGTCTGTGTGTGTGTGTGTGTGAATGTATGCTGTAACGGGGGAGTTTTCACTGTGTCCGGGTTTAATACAATCTAAATATAAGAGAAATAACACGCCTCTACAGATATCTGTTAAGGAAAATTAGATAGATAGATAGATGTAAACAGACTGAGATAGATAGATAGATAGATAGATAGATAGATAGATAGATAGATAGATAGATAGATAGATGTCGTTAATACTGTTTAGCAGTAAATCGACATTGCCAGTCAGACGCTTCCTTCGTAGCTAAATCGTATAACACGTCAGGCTATATGACGGTTCCGTATAGGATACAGGTTCGAATCCTGTCGGAGGACGCATATTTTCTATGGAATTTCTCGGACATTTAGGACGGTAATGTTGTTAATACTGTTTATTATAAACAGAGCATTTACTTAAATAATGTATAACAATATATATATATATATATATATATATATATATATATATATATATATATATATATATATATAGCGACTTTGTCAGAGTTGTATCACCCGAAAACAACAGTGGAGTATTAGCAGATCTTTCTTTAATATATTTGCTTTAAGACAAAAGATAAACTTGTGAATCAGTTTTGAACTTGCTCGAATTTATTATCACCACTTGTCTTGTATTTTTCTTAATTCCCTCTTGAAAATAGACGATAAATTGTTTTGCCATTCCGCATAGATTTTGTACATTGCAATCAAGGCTGCTTTCATTGATTCGCTGCTTTCGTCGAGGCAGTTTTTATTTACTCTAGCCGCTTAGCCTCTTAGGACTCAAAACAGGTTACTTGAGACAATGAAAAAGGGTGGACGTGAACTGCTGACATCTCTCGAGTCACGTGACAGAAAGACTTCGAGATTACGTTCAGGGAGTAACTGAAGCAGCTAAACTGATACCAATGAAGAATTTCTCCGAGACTAATGATTTCAATTACGCTTCTTATGTTATTACAGAACGATTGGAAAATTTGAAGAAGAGCGAGACAAAGTATAGAAATGAGTCGTTTTGCTAAAGGAGGATTATGAGTAAACGTATCAGCCTGGTGAAAGGCCCAGATTAAAATCGAGAGGGTCAGGCGTGGAAGCATAACTAGGAAAGGAGGAGAAAATGCAGATGGAGAGCAAATAGAAGGAGACTGAAAAGGAAACTCTCTGCGACAGCAGGAAATCAAAAATGGCGGACAGAGCAAAATATGATGAGCGCTGCCTTCAGTCCTATCAGAAGGATTTATTCAAAACAAAATGAATGTTATTCTATGAATAATTGGATGGCAAACTGGTAAAGAAACTCAATCATCTGATCCTTCTGAGTCAACAGTGTTGGTTGGATGGCATCAAGCACAACGAAGGTAAATCATATCAACCTGAGATAGAAAATTAATTGAACAAGAAGTCCTTGCAGGAAGATGTGGTCCTTACCTTGCAGAATGTTGAAAAGTAAGATATCTAAATGGAAAGCAGCTGGATCCGATCTCGAACAGGTTTTGTTTTTGTTATTTAAAAAGCTAGCAGACCTGCATGAATGTTTGAAACACCATCTGCAAGAATGTGTATAGATTAGAATTACGCAATGGGACGGGTGATTAAGGAGTGACAATCCCTACTTAAGATTTAATAAGAGGCGCAAGACAAACTTGTTTATGGCCTGGATAGATTAGTGCAAGATCGACAATATGGTACCACACTCGTGGATCTAAAAATGCATAGATATGGTTGGAATGGATAAGGACAATCGGAATATCATACGGAACAACATGGATCATCCTCTAAACGCTACCAAACAGGTCCTTACAACCAGTCGGATTCAGTAGCCAGCGAACTACCAACCTTGTAACATCGTAATAAAAGAGGCAGCCAATGATCATCAAAAAGTTAAGACAATTAAATCATTATGGCCGTGGAAGAATGAACCGGCGAACCATATCTTAAACAGGCAACAAGGGAATCATTATGTCCATGGAAGAAAGAACCGGCGAAGCATATCCAAAAGAGGGAACAAAGGAATCATTAAGGCCGTCAAAGAACAAACCGGTGTGACATATCCTAAACCGGAAACAAGGAATCATTATGGCCTTGGAAGAACGAACCGGTACACCATATACTAAAAAGGGAGCAACGGAATCCTTATGATCTTGAATGAAAGATCCAGCTCTCCTTATCCTAAACAGGAACAAGGGAATCATTATGGCTTTTAAAGAGAGAAGCGGCGAACCATATCTTCAACAGCAAACAAGGGAATCATTATAGCTTTGGAAGAAAGAACCGGTAAACCTTATATTAAGCACGGAACAAGGTAATCATTACGGCCATGGAAGAAGGAACCGGAAAATCATATCCTAAACAGGGAACAAGAGAATCATTATGGCTTTGGAAGAAAGAACAGGCGTACCATATCTGAAACAGGGAACTAGCGAATCAATATGGCCTTGGAAGAAAGGTCTGGCTCTCCTTATACTTAACAGGGAACAAGGGAATCATTATGTCTTTTAAACAAAGAACCGAGGAACCATATCTTAAACAAGGAACAATGGAATCATTATGCCTTTGAAAGACTGGGCCGGCGAACAATATCCTATAGAGAGAACAAGGGAATCATTATGACATTGGAAGAAAGGACTGCCGAACCATATTTTAAAGCGTTAATACGGGATAATCCCCTAATCCTGTTCAATAAACCTGTGTTGAATATCGTGCTTATATCTTCTTTTTATAATTTTCTTATCTCCTTATGCTCTCTCCCAACATTCCTTTTGTTTCCTGTAACTCTTTTGGCTCTGAACGTCAAAATGGCAATCGAAGAATTCCATATCGGGGAGGGCAGATGAGGCTGCAAGCAAAGAATTGGGTTCTATTCGAGTGCCAAGTGAATATAAATGGTGAATTAACTTTTTTCTCGACCCAAATATTGCTGGTAGTTAAATTTAGAATTCATCCTTCTTGAGACAGCAAAAAAATTTAAACTTTTGCAATGTAAATATATTTTATATGGTGCTTAGAGAGAGAGATAGACAGACAGAGAATGAGAAAGAGTGAGTTAGAGAGAGAGGGAGGCATCAGATCTACGACTGAATTTTTCACGAATTCTTTTCGACATATTGGGAAAGTTGTTCATAATATTCAGAAGGTGGATAATTATTGACATCTAAGAGGCAATGATTAGCAAATACTCAGATGTGTTGACTCAGGGAATTATTTGAGAGATTGTCCTTGCGCCTTTGTTGATACTCATAGCAAAGCTGAACTTCAGTGGGAATTGAAGCCACCCGGTGGATCTCCAAGGATTGGGGGAATGAACACACGTAATTGCCTAATATGGCTAGAAATGGAATACGATTCTATTTGATGATCTCTACTGATTTCCGATGACATTCGAGGTCAACCTTAAATCACTTATTTTACCTAAATATTTATTTTTGCCATTTTTGTCACTTTTCTTTTCTATAGACTTATTGCAGTGGTCAGTATTAATATTGCAGATAGAGAATAACACAGTGAAAATGTCAGATCAAAATTCATCAAATACACACACACACACTCATATATATACATATATATATATATATATATATATATATATATATATATATATATATATATATATATATATATATATATACCGCGTGTAACAGCAAAATTGTCCAAATCGTGTAACAGCAAAATTGTCCAATTGTTAGATTAAGTTTTAAGACTATTCAACTCTACTTTCAACAATAAGAGTTTATTTAGCTCCTATTTGAAATGATGGGCCCTTTTCCTGATCCAGTTTTCCTCCCTACTTTTCCCTCTTCTTTAAACTTATTCATTGTTCTCTTGATTGTTCTTGAAGATGGAAACCAGAGTATGAATATCGGTACCATTACTGAAGGCCTGAATGATCTTTTTCCTCCGACCATTGCTCAGCTGAAAAAGACATAGTGGCACTGACACAAAATTATTTTAACCTGTTCTCTTTCTGACTGAATAACGCAAGAGGTTTTTCAGCGATTCTTACGACAGGTGTTTTCAAGGTGGCTAAACATGTTACATCTTAACTCAATTGGTGTTTTTTTGTTTGTTTTTTTAGATATTAAACATTTTGTGGGATGAACAATTATCACATGTTGTTACACGATTTGGACAATTTTGCAGTTACACCCGGTATATATATATATATATATATATATATATATATATATATATATATATATATATATATATATATATAGTTTTAAGGTATGCTATATTATAAGCAAAAACAGGTAAAATAAATTAATCCAAATAAATAAAGTAAATAATAAACAAATTAGCAAACTGCTCCCACCAAAATAGAAGTTAGAATAGACTACCCACAATGCAATGGACTAGCCAGAATGAACCACTGACACATATATATACATAGTCGAGAAAAACACTACGCATGTGGCCTAATGATTGCGTTTAGCATGAAGCAGTTTGTTGCCTCTGATTGTTGACTTCAGTGTTTACTTATATATATATATATATATATATATATATATATAGAGAGAGAGAGAGAGAGAGAGAGAGAGATCACATGAAATTCTCAGAGTATCGTATATTGATATTATATAATAATGATAATATATATTTAAGCACTGTCGACTTTTGCAGTGAACCTATAGTTTATGTTATATTTTAAGCTTTCAGCTCATTTTAATATTCAACTTATGTTGCTACTATCTAAATATGAAAATGTCGGACGAAAAATGAGTCCATTAAGAATTTGCTACAAGGTTTCGGGTGCGAAACTGGGCAGATATGATCTTTCGAGAAAAATCTAAAAAGGAAATGTGCTTTCCTTAAAAGGGAATTAAAACATTTGTGGTCTAGTCACTCTCTGTGACCGAGCGGACTAAGGTACGGCAGATCAAACGATAGTTTCACACAAAAAAAAATAGGGATTGAAGTAATAATATATAGATATATGTATATATGCGTTCCAGACTTAATATTGAAGATTATAATGCGCTCCAGAAATATATTCATTAACCCAACTTATTTTTATTGAATTTACAGGAAGTAAAATAATCTCCAATATATATATATATATATATATATATATATATATATATATATATATATATATATATATGAAGAAATATAGTCTTAAAGTGTGCTATATTTATGGGATAAAGTGCTCAATATCAGAGATAGAACGTGTGTAAATATAAAAGTGGACATGGAAGTCAGCACTTAGAGGCGTATTATTATTATTGTGAAGATCTTGGTTTAAAAAGTGGGCTTTCCATCTCCATAGGAGTAACCGAAGGACCATGGAAACAAAGAAATTATGTACACAAAATGTCTTTCACAAATAGTAAATATGCGAACAGCACAATGCTTTCTAAGTATATCTGGGAAATAAAAAACAAACACACACACCACACCAAAAATATCTTGGAAAATAAGGAAAAAATCATCAGCCTACAACAACCTATCAAAAACTTGCAAACTTTGCTTGGAGGAAAAAATAGCTATCATTACCTTCCCAGATCAAAATAAATTATTAAATAAAAGATCCGAGCTAATCTCAAAATGCAGACATGAAAACAAATTTTTACTACGTAACTTAAAATAGAAAAATAAATAAATATATAAACAAACAAACAACAATAAAATAAGCAAAATAAATTACTCCAAACAAATTACAAAAACACACCTGTTAGAATATGGGAAATAAAATCAAAACAAAAGAACGGACGAAAGTTATAACTGTTATATAACGATAAAATATTAATAAAAGATAATATACTACGTTACTTAAAAATCGAAAGCCAAAAATATATAGTGTAACAAATAAATAACAACAAGTATAATAAATTGATCTAAATACATCCAAATATATAAATAAACTAACAACCGATTACGATAAACTAGCCGTTTAGAAAAAACAAATAAAGATAATCAACCCAAATAGATAAATTAAAAACTGTTCCGACCAAAATAATAGTAAGAACAAACCACAACATCCCACCCCAAAATTCAGCAAATAGACTTAATCAATGACAAATAAACAAATATATAAGATAAAAAATAAAAATGAAAATAAATAAAAACAAGCAAAACAATTTGACCCAAATAAATAAGCAAACAAGCGACTTCCGGTAAATGACCGCCATAATAGACTACCAACAATAAGCTATATAAACAAATTTTACGTTAACAAAAAACACCGATCAAAATAAAAAACAAACAAATAAATATATAAGATAAAAAATAAAAATAAAATTAAAAAAACAAACAAAAAACAAGCAAAATAATTTGACATAAATAAATAAACAAATAAGCGACTTCCGGTAAAAGTAACCGCCAAAATAGACTACCCATAATGCAACACTGACCCTTATATAGAAATAGCCGAGAAAAATAACAGCACTAGTCGCCTGACGATTGCACTAGCATGAAACAGACTGTCGCCTCTAAGTGCTGACTTCCATGTCCACTTTTATATATATATATGTAAATATATATATATAATGAATATATAATATATAATATTTATATATAATAATCTATATAAATAACGTATAACAATAACATATATTAAAATAATTGTCGAAGTCTGTCCATTTCGTAGTGTGTGGCGTCATTTTTTTACGTTTAGATAAGCTTCGAGCAAATATGAAAGTTCGAGAGAAATCATGGAAAATTGTAGTTTAAAAACAGTAAAATCAACCTTACTAAATAGACGCTCCTCTGTAGCTAAACTGGTAGAGCACGTCAGGCTGTATGACGGTTCCGTATAGGATACAGGTTTGGTTAATGTCGGAGAACGCATATTTTCTATGAAAATTTCTCGAACGTTCAGGCCGGTCAATCAATCTGTTATGTGCCATGCAGATACACGCGATGCAGATTTTTTTTTTACTGCGATAGCCCTGCAAGACTATAGAACCAAGCCTGTCCTGCTATTGGCCCATAGCTTATAGAATAGGATTCATACCTTTTCCAAAAAGAACGTAAGTGAATGTAATGGATTCGAACTCTACTCTCCCATTCCGCAGTCCGAGCCGCTATCCATTACTCCACCGGTAAATAATACCGATTAGCATAAACAAAGCATTTACTTAAAATATAAATATATATAAATAGCGTATAACAAAAAAATACATTAAAATAATTATATAAATCTATATAAATAACGTTAACAATAAAATATATTAAAATAATTGTTGGACTTCGTCCATTTCGTAATGTATACATCGATCGATAGGAAAAGATAGATAGATAGATAGATAGATAGATAGATAGATAGATAGATAGATAGATAGATAGATAGAATACGTTTACTTCTTTTTCTTTATATTTTATAAACTTATGTACGTTGATATATGTTAACACAGCATTTCTTTATACAATCGTGTGTGTGTGTGTGTGTGTGTTCTACCAAGTGTAAAAGTGCTTACTGTCTCGTATATGTTAGTCATCATCAGCTCTTATGCATATTAAACCATAAACGCGAATATGTTTTCTTTTTTCGTAACCACGCACCAATCTATAGACTTCGGCATCCGATGCTTTGTGTCACAAAAACCCGCTAAAAGAGTTATTGCGCTGCAGCCCAATGGCGCACCCCTAATCGATTTGCTCGGCGCATAGAATCATTTTCGTAATGATAAAGTCACTTAACAAAATTGATATTAAAATGAAACACAACAAACAGTATGGCACATGCTCCTGAGCTTCGGTTTGCTTCGTAACTCTCCGGTCTTCTCCGGAGGAATTCAAAAATTGAAATTTTGCACCGAAAATGGCGACCTTGAATTGCTCAGTTAAAACCATGTTGAAATTTTGGCGTAACCATTTGTTGCCAATTCTTAGGAAATGCATAAAAGTATTTTTCCCTGTACTTTACCTTATCGCCAGATATATGAGGCTTCTTAACTTTAACGTCTACTGGGGCTCAAGTTCGCTCCAGACCCCAAGCGGAACACGTATATACGATCTACCTCTATAGATGCAGGAAAAAAGGTCAATTCCTTGTACCACTTTAGAAAGACAAGCCCTATCTTTCCAAGAGTCATAGCAGACAAAATTGGAGTAGTGCTGGGGATTTGCTGCACTTTGCTAAATATCATTGCAGACCCCACAAACGCCGTGACTTGGACACATTTTTCCTCAGTTTTCTAATTAATCCCATGTCTATTTTATTATTTTTGCACGGTTCCAGGTATACCTGTTTTTCACAAGTATGACCGTCACTTTCATGCCTCTCGGTCAGTGACAAGGCTTTCCTTTTCAATATGTTCGATACTTTATTTACATTATTCGGACGACGTTTCGGCCGTTGTACGCTCTGGCCTTCTTCAGGTGGTTCGAATGTCGCTCATATAGGCCCATAGAAAAATATCACAAGGTGTCAAGATTAGGTGAACGTGTTGGCCATTTCAGCAGGACATTGTCATTATCACTAGCACACGCCCGATCCATCTTCCTGTTAGATTCTCATTGAGATATGTCCGCACTGAGGCGCTGGAGAATGTTACGCAAAATATGCTACAGTGTGTTTGGCAGGAACTGGACTACCGCCTTCACGTGTGTCGTGTCACAGGTGATGCGCATCTTGAGCATTTGTGAAGCTTTGTAAAAACGGTTATAAATTCTTCATCCCTTTGAATATCTTGTTCGAATTTTGATAAATATAATCTTTTATTGTTCAAGCCTATTTAATTTCGTTTGCCTGGGTCATGTAATTACTCAGATATTAACATTTTAAATAATGTCAATACAGTACCCTGTATTGGAATATAACAATAACATTGGTTGGCAAAAAGAGAAATCTTAAACTATAGTATTGTTGGATGATAACGCTTTTCAGGTAAGGTGTTTGTGTAATTGAAGCGCTCAGTATCAAGAGAGAGAGAGAGAGAGAGAGAGAGAGAGAGAGATAGAGAATAGTAATAAGTGAAATTAAATGTTTATTTATTGATCCCTACTTTGGATTTCGCAGAGATTGTATCCACTTGTCATGGGGCTTCATTGTAAAATACTGATGAGTAAAGATCTAATTTTATTTGTAATATACAAAATATATTTTAAAAAATAAAATATTAAAAATATATAAATAAAAGCATAAACTTGCATTATTTACATTATTCGAACATTTATCATCATATTCATTGCCATATTCACAACGATTCGGCCAATGTACGCTTCGGCCTTCTTCAGGTGATTGGCAGTTCGAAACGAACCCTTCATTTCGTCCACCGGAATAGATTGTTCTAGTTCCACGTGCCATGCCTCTTCCAATGTCTCAGTTACTTCCCTTTAACTCAACTATCCAAGTTTTTGGTTTACCACTGCTGTGGCCTGGTACTGAACTCACAACTCTGTTGGGTCTAGTCACTAGATCTAACCAACGTCTTTATCCACTGGGCCATATGACACAACGGCCAAAACGTTGTGAATATGGCAATGAAGATGAGGATCTTTTCTTTTTCTTTTTTTTTGTGCCGTGTCCTTTCATGACGTGGGCGATCATGGCTCTCCACTTCCCTCTCCCACTTGTAGCTCTCAGTATGTTTCGTCCCTCTCCCACCTCCCCCAGGCCACGTTCTCTCATCCATTTGCTTAAGACCACCAGTTATGCCATGCCTTGCTTTCCCTTGTCTCTCTTTCCCTCTATGAGTATCAGATTCTCCAGGCTCTCCTTTCTCATAACGTTTCACAGAATCTTCAGCCTCTTCCTGAATAATAATAATTAACACCCCGAATAATGTAAATGATGCACGTAATCATAATACCTCATCCCAGAGATATAGACAGACATTAAAAGCATAAACATATAAAAGAACATTCTTTCTGGATACCCTGTATACTTGGCCTTGTGTAAAGCTAGACTAAGCTTACTAAGTATCATAATGCATGCACATATCCAGAGGCACACGAACCTGTTTCACGAATTGTGTTAAATTACTCCGAGTTTCTTTTCAAAACTTTTTTGTTCAGATTGTATTTTGAATTCGATTTAACAAAATTTTTGTTCAAATTGTCAACTCGGTAGATTTCCTTGTTTCTCTATTCTTTTAACAAGTAAATAAAGTTTCCTTTTTTTTTCTTTTTTTATTATTTATTTTCTTTTTTTATTATTATTTTTTTTTTTTGTAAGTGGCAGTCTGGCTGTCCCAGTAATTGATTTCATTCTTTGTAAGAGTGGGGGGGGGACGGCAAAGGGAAAAGTGAAGATCAGTTGTTCTTTTAAATGAAGTGGGTGAGATAACGATAGGTGAGTGCGACAATATACCTGCTCTTCATTGCATATACATAACATTTAAATAAAACATGTATACTATGGCTAAATAGGTATCAAGTCAGTGACGTGAAAAATTCGATTGGGTTCGAGTTCCACAGACATCAGGCACTAACTGAAGAAAGATTACATGCATCAGTGATTATTAATTCGTCATTAAAAGACAATACGTAATCAGTTCATAGAATGCATAATTATATAACTAGCTAACTAGCTTCCTGGCCAGATAGATAGATAGATAGATAGATAGATAGATAGATAGATAGATAGATAGATAGATAGATACCAATGAACATAGATGTAACAATAAATACATAGATACCAATGAAGATAGATAGATAGATAGATAGATAGATAGATAGATAGATAGATAGATAGATAGATACATACATACATACATACATAATAATCAACAAAGATAGATACATAGAGAGGAATGAACGAAGATAGATACATAGATAGATAGATAGGAATGAACAAGCATAGATACATAGATAGATCTGAAGGCGTTCGCAAACGGATATGTATATACACATGTGTATAGATGTGTGTATGTGCTTGTGTGTCTCTGATGGTATCGTTTTACATACTAATTCTAACATGAGACGAAATGTTCATACGTAAAATTATACAAATTATTGTTTATTCACTTTCGGATTTCGTCATGGCGGTGTGTGATTTTAGGGTTGACCTTCTCCTCGCGATGATGTGAGAGTTTGGGGGTTTTTCTCTTCCACGCGAAACTTACACATGCCTTCTTGTCCTCCGATTGCTCCCCGTCTGGTCATCCTAATCTCAGCTGAGTCTGTTGACCATGTTCACCATAGTCTATGAATATAGAATCCAGCGCAGCACGTAATCTGTTCAATGAAACAACGTTAAAGATTAACACTCACGGGTCAGACACTCTACTGAATCTGACTCTATCGCCAATACCACCAACAGCTGTTCCGTAATTCTTCAGTCTTCGAAGGCTGACTGTGCATATTCCGGAAAAAACATGGCCGCCTTTATAAACGTTGTATTAAATATTTTGAGCCTTCTGATTGGTTAAAGCTTCTATTGGTGAACTATAAAATGAGTCAGCTCATTTTGGCTGGCTCACTAGTATACCAAGGTACCCAAAAACTCCAACAGAGTCTACCACCTGATTACATTCGAACCGCTGGTATTTCGCGAATCAAACACACACACACACACACACACACACACACACACACACACACACAGAGTCAGAATGCCCAAATAAGATTTTCTAAAATCAATCTGCAACTTTGTTTTATTTTTTTTTCTTACAGTGAGTTTCACCCTGTAGAAGGCCCGGGTGCCACTTGATGTAGGCTGATACATTATTTGGCAGTTTATACTGATAAAAGGGGAAGTTCGTTCCACAGAGCAGTGGTTCATTGGAAGAAGCTGTTCGTGGGGAACCTACTTCTCGCCGTTGGAATACAAAGGCGATGTGGTGGGTCATAGTCGTGAAATTTAGAACTGGTGGAACCAAATGTAGTTCGTCCGATCACTTCCCATAGAAGTAGCGACAGAGCAGTGAGAGCTTTGCAACATCCCGCCTGTGAGAGAGGTTAGGGGGTGGAAATTAATTCATCGCCCACAAGGACCCGAAGAGGCCTTTGGACTCTATCAAGGCTGGAGAGTGAGGATTGTGCAGCTCCCGACCAAATGTGACAACAGCACTCCATTTTCGGTTTGATCTGGCTTGTAAAGGTAGAGGATAGCATTAGGAGTCAGGTATTTACTGGAGCGGCATAGGAAGCCGAACATTTTTCCAGCATGGATCATATGTTCGAGTTCCATTTGAGGTCAGGTGTGTCTTTGTGCATTTCATATCAAATGTTAGCTTGAAAAGTCATTTTCATTCCCACGGCAAGGCTCATTCCAACCGGGAATAAGAAAGAACCTGCATGACGCATTTTGTTGTCAAAACAAACGCAGGACGAATCCCAAAAGTGTCAAACAACGGTTAATTTACGAAAGTGGCCATGCTCGAAATTGAGTACACAGACATCAAATTCATATATATATATATATATATATATATATATATATATATATATATATATATATATATAAGTAATAATTAGGAGGATTTGATAAATGTAATTAAGTAATTCATCGAGTCTGAAACCTCAACAGAATGCTGAAAGCACTGTCACAGAATGCACTGGACAGCCGTTTCGTCCTATATTTGGGACTCACCAGCAGTGCGCATCCACTACCGAGAATTGAAACCCTGACAGTTAGGTTGTCAAGCGAACACCCTACAAGTGTGGAGTGTGTCCCCGGGAGTGCTTTCAGCATTCTGTTGAGGTTTCAGACTCGATGAATTACTTAATTACATTTATCAAATATATCCTAATTATTACTTATATATCATTGCTTGATCCAGCTTCTAATAGCTCCAGTTGGGGCGGCTTGGTGATAGTAGTCGTGGCTCCCGGGGACACACTCCTATGGTTACAGAGAATCTCAGTTGGGTTCCACCACGGAATAATGTGAGTGAGCGGCGCTATATTGAGTCTGATTTGCTACCTCTTCGTCACCGAGGCCCGTAGAACAGTTGGTAGGGTGTTCGCTTGACAACCTAACTGCCAGGGTTTCAATTCTCGGTAGTGGATGCGCACAAATATAGGACGAAACGGCCATTCTGTGACAGTGCTTTCAGCATTCTGTTGAGGTTTCAGACTCGATGAATTACTTAATTATATATATATCTGTGTGTGTGTGTGTGTGTGTGTGTGTGTGTGTGTGTGTGTTAAACAAAAATATATTAAAATAATTGTCGGACTTATCCCATGTCATAATATATAATGTTATTTGTTTACATTAAGATTTGCCTCTGTTATTTGTTTACATTAAGATTTGCCTCGATATGAGCGTTCAGGGGAAATCGTGGGAGATTTGTACTCTAAAAACAGTAATCTAACCGCGCTAACCAGACGCTTTCCTATGTAGCTAAATTGTAACGGACGTCAGGCTATGTGACGGTCCCGTGTAGGATACAGGTTCGAATCCTGTCGGAGGACGCATATTTTTCTTTGACATTCAGGCCGGTAAATGTTGTTAATACTGTTTATTATAAACAGAGCATTTGTATCTATAAAAAATAATGTATAAACAAAATATATATGTATGTATAATATGATAAAGTTAGTTAAATATCAGTTTTTGATTTTGTTAAATTGATATTCATAGTACTTTATATTATCAATGCTCTATTTTTAATATCAATTTTATTTTAATAATTTTTAATATTGAGAACGATTAAATCTTAAATCATATATATATATATATATATATATATATATATATGATTTAAGATTTGAGAATCTAATCGTTTAAAAGTAACGCAGATATTTTCATATCGTTCTCAATATTAAAAATTATTAAAATAAAAATTATATTAAAAATATATATATATATATATAAATAATATTACCAATTTATATTACCGAAGAAAAAATACTCAGCAGAGATTTAATAATTTGTCGCGGCCGCCCTTAGCCGCTCCTTAGATAAACAACCTTGACCTTTCACAACCCCTGATCTCGCATGCGAGAAACTGGACAACTGGCCAATATAGTTGAGTCCAAACCGTACCTCGTGAGCATCGGATTAGGCAGCGCTTTTCAAAAATCGAACAACAATGGGATTAATTTTATATCTCCGGTTTACTACTCCCTCTAGACAGGGAGTTCTTAAAAAAAAGTTTCAGATATTGTTAGCCGCTTTTTTCGTCAAAACTCGGGTAGCTCGGCCCGGGGGCTAGGATCAAAGTGTAGTACGCTACCTTTGTGAGCCTCCGGTGCTTTCGTCGAGAGAATACTCTTCGGCGTGATCCCGTTTCCGCGGTCGATCCGCCCTGGAAGACGTATCGCCTCACTGACCCAGCTTCAACTGCTACCTTTCGGCGCGATCCCGTCACCGCGGTTGATCCGCCCTGGAAGTCGTATGACTAATTTGACTCGGCCCTATTTAGGGTCTATCGCCTTCGTCGCCGCGGTTGGAAGTCGTATCACTACTCCGACTCGGCCCTGTTTAGTGATTTCGCCTACATCAAGTGCTACCCTTCAGCGCGATCCCGTTTCCGCGGTCGATCCACCTTGGAAGGCGTATCACTACTCTGACTCGGTCCTGTTTAGGGACTCGTACTTCTTCGACCAACCAGCTACTGCCCACTCTCCAATCCGGCAGTCGACCAGCTACCGCCGCCGACCAACCCTACACTCGTTTCGCTGATACAACCGAATCAACATCCTCTGAAGGAAACCAGATCCGACACCGATTCAAACACACTTCTCCAGAGTACACTCTTGTACACTTTGGATTAATAAAATCGACGTTTATTGTTTCTTATACCTCTGCCTTTGTCCTTTGATTGTCTTGGCTGTTCCTCACACCTTTCTCTTTCGAGAACTTGCGGGGGCGACATCCTCATCGGCCCTGCTACAAGTTCTATAGTATATTCTACAGTAGAGTGTAAGAGAGAGCATTAATCACGAGTAAACTTGCATTTCAACTACCCTGAAATGGAAAATAAATTCAAGATTTCAACTTTTCTTAATATTGCCCACTGACTTTACCTCTACAACAACTCCTAGCGTTATACGTTTGCTGTATTAAGCAACCACGTTCTGATAATATATAAGTATTGGATGCCTTGAACCCCGAATGTTTTTATCAAAACTTTATTTGGCCATATTTCTATATTTAGTTTGTTTCATGTATTGGAGTAAGGAAAATTATTATCATTGATAAGGAATTAAAGCAATTTTCACTTGAAGAATAGGTGCATTATATATATGATCTATATGTATTACACACACACACACACACACACACACACACACACACACATATATATATATATATATATATATAATCTCTATGTATTATATATAATCTATATGTATTACATATATATAATCTCTCTCTCTATATATATATATATAATCTATATGTATTATATATAATCTATATGTATTACATATATATAATCTATATGTATTACATATATATAATCTATATGTATTATATATAATCTATATGTATTATATATATATATGATCTATATGTATTATATATAATCTATATGTATTACATATATATAATCTATATGTATTACATATATATAATCTATATGTATTATATATAATCTATATGTATTATATATATATATAATCTATATGTATTATATATATATAATCTATATGTATTATATATATATGATCTATATGTATTATATATAATCTATATGTATTACATATATATAATCTATATGTATTACATATATATAATCTATATGTGTTGTTAATGGGTTTGTAGTAGTTAAATAATTTTGCAATCAAAAGGAATTTTAAAAGATTTTGCGATAGAGATGCATTTAAAATTCGGAAGAAAATGCTCGTCGTTAATTCAGAATTAATCGTTTCTGACAAAATACTGTGATTAGTGAATTTTACTACAGAAAATCAGTGTGAATGATTTTGCTATAGAAGTGCACTGACAATTAAGAAGAAAAGGATTGTCTATGGTCAGCAGTTAACGTAAGACTTACAAACAGAATAAGGGTACGGGGTTAAAACAATAATCGGTAACATAATACATAGTTATTTACTGAATCTTGATCTTAAATGTTCACAGTATAATGTAATATTTATGGAATTAATATTCAGCAATGAATTTACATTGAAATTTATGTCGAGAAATAAATATTTATTGCAGGAAATAAAGACTTTTCTTCTAAATTAATGAACTGATTAAGGCAGCACTATATTCGTGACTAAATTAAGTACATTGACAAAGAAAGAGATTATGTTGAAAATATATATTACATGAAACAAATGCTTTGTTTTAACGTTAAGGTTACGGATTTTTACGCATTTAACTTCCTATGGTATAACTCGAGAATTTTCAGTATTTCGTTCCATTTGCTGTTGACATGGACATGTTCTGAGATCGGTTTCCAATGGTGTTCACATTAGTGCTTCTTTCCTAGAATAAATTCCATTATTTGATGAGCGAGTTTAAAGTTGACTTTTGTAAACATCGAGCCAAATAAAACAAACAATTTACATTAGGCTAGTTTTACAAGTGATGAACATTAAGCTGGCAGGAAATTACTCTTCAAAATGCGGGCTTTTAGCTTGGTTCGAATACGTAAACACTAATAAATATAGAATCATTTTATCTACAAAGTAATCCACAGTTGCGTAAATATTTAATCGAGATTATTTTTTATTAACTTGAGTGATATGCCTTTTCACAATGAACCAGTGCAATAACTCCAAGCTACGTTCCTTATGTTGAGAATTATGTTCCCGTTGTCAATCATTTCTTGATGGGAGTTTTGTTTTTACCGTATTCTTAAAATATATTTATTAGGCCTTGTGCCAGAATAAGAAAAGCTGAGTAAGGACTTAAACTATATCGAGTAGAATAAGACTTTTGAATATCAGAACGAAAAACTTACATCCATAATTTCTGGATATGATGAAATTGATTTTTCGAAACCATTTCACGTTTATCGAAGCGTTGATTTCTATTGATGGATCGATGTTGAAAAATTGTATTAGTTTTCATTTCTACGAATTTGAAAAAGAAAAAATATTACAAATTGTAAAGTGTCTAATGGAAGAGATCTTTAAAAAAAATGGCAAAATGGTAAAAACTTAGTGAGTCGTAAATTTATTGCCATAATGAAAGTAAAACCCGGATAATGGGTAGCACTAAAAGTGAAAGTGAAAGTGAAATATAAAAGACAATGAAACGCGAGAGAAAAGCAAAATGAAATCTTGAGAACAATTATATTATTTATGAGTAATGACTGTTATATAAGCTGTTAAATATTAATTTTTAGGTTAATGATAATGGCATCACTGGCTCTGCATCGAAGATATAGAATTGAAAATGTTTTCTGTTATTTAACTTGATATTAAAAAGTATATATAGAGACACCAGAAACAAAGAAATGCAAGGGATGTGAGCAAGAAAAGTAGAAAGAGATAGAAATATATCTACTTTACTCTGTTATGCAAAGATATAATATATATATATATGTGTGTGTGTGTGTCTGTGTGTGTGTGTGTGTGTGTGTGTATATATATATATATATATATATATATATTATAAATTAATAGATTTAAAATATGATTCAGTAAATTTTTTTGTTTCAGTAAAAATATAAAAAATATAAAAAATAAAAAATAAAAATTTACTGAATCAGAGAAATGAAATAGCTATTTTTTGTCGTCATTGCCAAAAGTTTTCTTTAAATAATCTTTAAATAATCTATAAAAAAAAAAAAAAAAAAAAAAAAAAATTACCTGATTATACATACTCATATTTGATGGGTATAAATAATTTTAAATAATGTAGATAATTATATTACATTTACTTGGTTTATAAAGAAATATAGCCGATTAAAATTAAAAAGTTAAATTTGAAAGTAGAATTTTTAAAATGTTTTAAAATTGAAATTAAATAAAACAGATTCTAACCTAAATATCTTTTAAAATTGTAATTAAATAAAACGTACTCTAACCATAACACCTCTCTCAAAGCAATTCAAACACTGGAAAGAATCCAAGTGAACACCGAAAGTCATGTGAAATTAATAAGTTAGAATATAATATTGAACATTAAATGTCCTTTATACATACATATATACATTTATAATACTAAGTTTATTAAATTAGTGAAATAATTTAACCACCTTTGCCGTCATTGTCATAAAGTTTACATAAAATAAAATAAAATAAAATAATATTTACTTATACTCGATAAGAATAAATAATTTTAAATACTGTAAGTAATCCTAATACATTTACTTGGTTTTTAACTAGGAGTATAGTATATTAAATATTAAAAATAACTTTTTAGAAAGGTGGATAAAACATATTCTAACCTAAACAGTCCCTCAAAATCTTTAAATATACAAATAGAAATAATACCATAAGAATTTAAACCCAGATGACATGAATTTAGCGGATGTCAGAATTTGTTAAAAGATACATCCCTACCCATCCCTAAACATAACCCCGCTTTCAAATGTAACTATTAACTGAGACAACGAAAATTAAAAATTGAACCCTCTACCACCCCTTATCTAGATGAATGGATTTATCGGTAACCTTGGAAACCCTCAAACTATGAATCTTTCCTGTGCCGTTAACAACCGTAAATTTTAAAAAGTAAGTTACTCCAAAATTCGCTTGATGAGGAAATGGAACTAATGTCTTTGGTTTAATAACAAAATTAAATTCAGGGGCTTTAGCTTCCATTTCTGAAACATGGTCATCACTGTGTAGCGGTAAAACCATATTTTAAATCTATTAATTTATAATATTAATGCTCTGTAAATTTAAATTTACATAGAGCACTATTGTGTAAAAATAAAAAATATCTATAAGAACACCGGATTTTATATCTTACTGTTCTTTCCTTTTTATTTATATATACATATATATATATATATATATATATATATATATATATATATATATATATATATATATTCAATGAAAACAGACAATTTTAAGGGTCCATTGGTTATAATTTATTTCTCCAGGGAATTTCTTTTTCCCTGGCAGACTTCCCAGGGTGAAAAAAAAATGAATGAATTTAAATTTACATATATTTTTTATATACTTTTTTTGCGGGGGGTAGCATTATGTTGATGGAAGGTGATATAGAAAGTGGTGACAAACATGGTCGAAATTAGAGAGGGAAGGGAAAGATAGGAATGATTTTAAATTTATTTTTATTAATAGTCAGAAAGGTGGGTAAAGACCAGACATTGACCAATTTAATAGGTCATCTCACAGAAAACGATCTAGTGAGAAAAAAGAGAAGTAAAGATGTAAGAAGTAAGCCATGAAGTTTGAAGTTTACGGTAGAGGCTTCTAAATCTACAATCCAAGATACAATGCAAAAATACTTTTACAAACTTTGGCTGTGGTTCCCGGACACCAAAACAGGGTCAAATGTCCCCATAAACGTATGTCCAAAAGTCCATCGTTGTCCCTCAGCACAACAACTCATAGCAAATGTTCAAAATGTCTTCCACTTGCTTCTACGCACGCATGTACCCGTCGGATCATTGACTGGTGGACCCTTTCAAATACTACCTCATAGTGTTAAATAGTTTTGCAGGCCCCCATGACACGTTGATGAAGATTCTCTGCATTATTCATGTCTGCTGCACAAACCAATTATTTTAGGTTCCCCCAAAGATAAAAAAAAAATCCACAGGCTTGAGGTCGGGGGGGGGACGTGCAGGCCACTGCTGCTCCCCTATTTATCGATCTTTCACGGTAGATGTCAGCCAGTGCATCGCGAACAATGCATACACAATAAAACTAATTTATCTTGTTTTTATTAGAAACATATTAGAAATGAGTAAAACTTTAAACATCGGTCTTAAACTTATTTTCGCCAGTGTATACATATATATATATATATATATATATGTGTGTGTGTGTGTGTGTGTGTGTGCTTGTGTGTGTGTGTGTGTGTGTTTGTCTGTGTAAATATGCGTATAGATAGATAGATAGATAGATAGATAGATAGATAATGAACTGAGATAGATAGATAGATAGATAGATAGATAGATAATGAACTGAGATAGATAGATAGATAGATAGATAGATAGATAGATAGATAAGGAACTGAGATAGATAGATAGATAGATAGATAGATAGATAGATAGATAGATAGATAATAAACTGAGATAGATAGATAGATAGATAGATAGATAGATAGATAGATAGATAGATAGATAGATAGATAGATATGAACAGATTTAGATAGATAGATAGATAGATAGATAGATAGATAGATAGATAGATAGATAGATATAGATAGATAGATAGATATGAAGAGTCATAGATAGATAGATAGATAGATAGATAGATAGATAGATAGATAGATAGATAGATAGATTATGACAACCCAGGTGATTATTAATTAAGAAATATTGATATTGATTGCTTATATTCTGGATCGTTATTCACCGACAAGGAGGTGGGACGGGGTGGGGGGTGGATAGGACAATGGGTGAAAACATTAAGCTAAGTGCTCGGAAAGAAATGATCGTTCCAAATGTGGAAGCGGGAAACACTGGCTTCGTCAGTTTCGACACGAACTAGAACGTTAACGATGGTGCGAACCATTCAGATGATCCTGATAATGCTAAAGAGAATGATGCCATCATGGTGGCGATTGATTATTGTCATGATGCGTAAAGGTAGCGCTTTTGATGTTCATGATGATGGGCTTCGAATTATAACTGATGATGATGATGATGATGATGATGATGATCTTCTAATTGTAACAGATGATGATGATGGGCTTCTAATTATAACTGATGATGATGACGATGTTAATGATGACGATGATGATGATGATAGTGTCGGGTAACTGTTGATGGGAAAATAATGGTGGTAAAAACAAGGTGTAGAAGATGGTAGTCGCGAAATACACACACACATACGCACATACACACACACACACACATATATATATATATATATATATATATATATATATATATATATATATATATATATATATATACATATATATATATATATTGATTGATTGATTGATTGATTGATTGATTGATTGCACAACTCGGAGTTTCATACCATTTGCAATCTTCAGGTGCAATTTTTGGGTTAACACCGTTTGTTTAATACTTCTGGTTATCGTGAGATATTTTATTGTTAGGATGAATTATTACTGCTGTTAAGTGTTTAAATGAAATGTAGTTTAATTTTGGATTTGAATTTAAGGCCCAGCATTTAAGGTTAAAATAAGATTGAAAATAAGAATTATAAATTTAAATTTAAAAACGGACGCTGTCATTAGAAAAAAAACGTTTGGAGATCAAGGGATTAAATCTATATTTGAATGAAAATCAATAATGAAATTCATAAAATTAATAATATTAATAAAATTAATAATATTCATAAAATATGAAGTGATAAAATTAGGATACTAATATAGATACTACATGAAATAAAAATAAATTAAAAAAATAAAACATGTAAATAATAAATAAATGATAAATAATAAATAAATAATATTTTCTGATAGTAAAACTAAAAGTTAGATGAAGACAATTATAATAATGGTTATATAGTAAAAATAGTAATAATAGTAATAATGAAAATAATAAATTAGCATAAATATTAAATGCATTAAGGTCTAATAATAACAGTAGCAATAGTTATATAGTAAACATAGTAAAAATATTAATAAAAATAGTTATGAAAATAATAAATGCTATCATTACTCGTATTTGTGGTCCCTGGGCCAGGCTAGACGATATTAATCTGGGTCAACGTGCTTGAGCAGAAATTTAGTTCTAGGTCAGCAGGTGCTCATTAACTGACTTCTTGCTTCAGAAATTTCGATTATTCATATTTTTTTATTTATATATTATTATACTATTGATTTTATTAATATTATTAAATTCATTTTTGATTTTCATACAAGAATAGAGTTAACCACCGTGATCTCCAAACGATTATTTTTAATGACAGCGTCGGCTTTTTAAATTAAAATTATATTATTTTTAATCTTAAATGTTAATCTGAAACTAAATCCGAGTTTTTTTAATATATTAAAAATCTCTGTTATTTAACATTGAGCTCTATATTTTCTTACACTATACGGTATATATATATATATATATATATATATATATATATATATATATGTACGAACGCTTGCACGTGCATTTACCTATATTTAACCATTTGATTATATCCATATATATATATATATATATATATATATATATATATATATATATATATATATATCCATTGCTAATTGTTTTTGTAAAGTACTGAACAGTAAATAATTTTGCTACAGAAATGCACTGTAAATTATTTTTCCCATATTCTGCAAAATAAGTAAATTGGTTCCTGCAATATTTGCATACACGTTTTTAAACATTTCTCATTCCTTGAATCTTGTCCTTTCAAAAGTATTTTACCAAAACAATGAACACATTTCCAATATATTCCTGCCGCGTTATTCATACAGGGTGTTCGGGCTAAATTTGAGAGAGTTTAATTTTCTTACTTTTTCAAATTCGTTCGGAATCTCTGTAAACAGTGAACCGCATTGTGAAATCTAATCTTTACAGTTTTATTGATGTCAAATCTAACTGACATGGACGAATAAAAAACTTTTTTAGATATTATGTTAGACCGTAATGACAATTACCTAAAACTAATTGTCCCTCACAACTCAACTAAAAAAAAAATGATCTCATAAATTTCTATTCTCACCATAACAAAATAAAATACGGTATAATCGTCGAATTCTATTTAAGAGTACTCACAATTTGTAGCCCTCAATATTTATATGAAGAGGAGAAATACATGAAAAATATTTTAAGGTCTTCTAATCTCCTAATTATTTAATACACAACGCGAAATAAAAGGCTCATAAAATATTTCTGACAAACCCAACGAATCAAAATATATTATTCTACCTACTAATTCTATCACAACAACAATAGAAAATAATTTAAGCTCAGCATTAAATTTAATACAACTACTTCTAAAACGACAAAATACTTAATTAAAACTAAACAAAATAATAAAGCTTGGAGGAAGTTACTCTATTACCTGTAATAATTGCCACAAGGGATACATAGGAGAAACTTCAAGGAATTTAAATAAAAGATTATATGAACACAAAGGGGTCTTTTACAAGTAATTCCCTCACCATAATGTGATTGACCACAATTTTGATTTTTAAAATGCCACTTGTGTTCATAAGGTAGAAGTGGAAAATAAATTAGCTCTCCCAAATAACAGCCCACGTTTTATGGTTAGAAAAAACGCCGCTTATCGGCACTGCGGTATTGAATCCATTTAATTTTCTCGACCTTAAATCAAGGAAAGAATATCGCTTTTTACGGTGATAGACTTTTCTTCTTTTCCGAGAACGTTATTCATCTCCTTCGGTGTCGAAATGCTAAAAGAGGCAACATCTTAAGGTGCCGCTTGTGCATCAAGGTCAACGGGTTCCGGCGGCAGGTGACTGGAAGCCGGAAGTGCGTCTCTTATAAAATCAAGCGTCTTCTTCTGTCTCCTTTCACTGTAAGATGACATCGATCGCAAGTTGACACAACCGCCGATCCCAGCATCGTTTCCAGCAATGCCATACGGTGCTTTTGGACGCCTTCCAGAAGTTTCTAAAACGACCCTATACGATTTATTTCTAGAGAATGTTTTGTCATTATTTTAACTTTTCCCGATCCTAATTTACACTTTTCCTCTTTTTGTTAATTTTTCTCTTCCCTGTTCTCACTCTTAACTTTTCTTTCTTTCTTTTTGATTTAATGTTTTCGTTCCTTTTCTGCCTTCCCACATATTTTCTTTCATTTTTCACTTCTTTTTCTTCTATTTTTTCTTTTAGTTGTCCTCTTTACTTTATTCACTAACGTCATATTTTTTCTTGTTTTTTTCTTTCTGTCTTTTGCTTAAAAATTTGGTTTCTTCTATTTGATTGTCTTATTTTTCTCACCGCTCACATATCTTTCTTTTACTTTTCTTTCTTTCTTTTTGCTTTAAATATCTCCTTCTTTTATTTGACGTTTTTATTTTTCTCTTCACTCATATTTTTCTTTCTTTCTTTATTTCTTCATTCATTTATTTTCATTTCTTTCATTCTTTTTGCTTTATATATTTGCTTCAAATTTTGACTTTTTTTATTTTTTTCGTCTTTATTTTTCTAACAACCCATATTTTCTTTCTTCATTTATTTTGCTTTCTTTCTTACTTTCTCTCTACTCTAAATATTTGCTTCTTTTATTTGATGTCTTTATTTTTCTCGCCCATATATTTTTCTTTCCCTCTATCTTCCTTATTTTCTTTCTTTCTATCTTCCTTATTTTCTTTCCCTTTTTTCATATTGTCTCTTTCTTTTTCAGCTACTTTCGCACTTTTTTTGTTTGTTTGTTCGTTTTTTATCGGGGTCCATTAACTTGTTTTTATGCAAAATCAGAATTCCTATATTTATGTAGTTGGGAAAAAATCCTTCTTTTATATATGTTTCATTAAATATAGCGGACAAGTTATATCTTGTAAGATTGTTTTTCTTGTGTCCTTACAAATTTATATTTTCGATTTTTTTTTGTTTTTTGTTTTTTTGTTTATTTTTTGCTGTTGTTGTTCTTTGGAAATCCACACACTCTGTCCTTTTGAGCACACAAGAAAAATTAAATAAAAAAACTTACAAATTAGATTTTAGGTATATTAAACGATATATATATATATATATATATATATATATATATATATATATATATATATATATATATATATGTGAACCTAGATTTGGTCTACTACTTTGCTTAGTTATTTTTGTTTTACTCGGGTTGGAGGTTTTTTTCTTTGGACTCTGAGCTTGGATTCTGGACTATTGTTTTCGCCTGAATTACATGTTCTTAGTTCTTTCTATTTATATCCCTTATTTTTCCTTGGATATTGGTTTGTTCATTTACAAGCCAAAACACTTAAGGTTTTTCCAGACGAGTATAATTACTTATACTTATATTATTATTTATATATATATATATATATATATATATATATATATATATATATATATATATATATATAATCTTGATGTTATTGACAAGGATATTAATAAATCCGGTGACGTTTATGTTAAATCCGATAAAACGGCTAACTTTTATAAGTTATTCCCTAAGGATTATGATACATTAGTTAAAAACAGTCTGACCAGAAGTTACAAAAAATTAATACCGATAATTTTAACCAGATAGATAAGATTAACTGTATCAGTAAATCAATTACTAATAAACTACAGATAAGTGATCGGGCCAGTAAACTACAAACAAAGGAAGCGTATGTCTTGTTAAAAGACCATAAACCCGAATTCAGAACTAAGCCATCTACTAGGCTTATAAACCCTACTAGACCGGAAATCAGTAGAATCAGTAAGACTATCTTGGAAAGAACCAACCACTCCATAAAAAAACACCCTTGGACTACTACAGTGGATTAATACAGCTGATGTTATCAACTGGTTTACTAACATCCGATTTAAGGATAACTGTACTTTCATACAGTTCGATATTATCGACTATTATCCCTCTATATCGAAGAATCTATTCACTTTGGCCTTGGATTTCGCTCGGGAATATTCCAATATTTCTGAGAGTGAAGTGGATATTATCATGAAATGCCGAAATTCTGTTCTGATCTACAAGGATGAACAGTGGACCAAAAAATCTTGCAACGATAATTTTGACATTTCAATGGGTTCTTTGGATTCTGCGGAAGCTTCTGACCTGGTTGGGTTATTCTTTTGTATAATTTAAGTGCCTTCGATTGTCTAGATTTTGATAGTGTAGGATTGTATAGAGATGATGGCTTATTAGTTGTTAAAAACTCCACTAAAATTAAGGTAGACCGTATTAGGAAAATGATCCAGAGGGTATTTAAGGATTTGGGTCTTAGGACAATAGTTACAACTAATGTTAAACAAGTAGATTTTCTAGACGTCACCCTAGACCTTGCTAGCAACACTTTCCAGCCATATGTGAAGGTTAATTCCAACCCAATATACGTGCATCCAAATTCCAACCACCCCCCTTCAGTTATCAAACACATACCTTTCTCCATTAGATTTAGGATTACCAATAACTCTTCTAACAAAGATGTTTTTAATAAACATCGGGATTTTTACAATTCTGCACTCAAAAATAGTGGATACAGATACCACTATTCAATATAAAAACCAATATAAAAACCCGGTTAATTGCAACCATAATAAGAATAGAAGATCAAGAAAGATCATCTGGTTTACTCCCCCCTTTCAATATAATGGTTAAAACTAAGTTAGGACGTATATTTCTAAACCTCATCAAGAAACATTTCCCCAACCCTGAAACTAACCCACTTAGTAAAATATTTAATCCTAATACCCTTAAATTAAGCTATAGCTGTGCTGATAACCTAGAGAAAATAATTAAAAAACTTAACAACAGAGTCTTTAACAAGTATAGGGACTGCAAAAACTTGATTACTCACCAAGTTTCAAGCAGCAACAATAAGTATAATGACACGAATAACAACTTATGTAATTGTAGGAATCCTAATAATTGTCCACTAAAAAATAATTGTATGAATACTTCTGTAGTTTATCTTAATACAATCTCAACACTAGAAAATCCAAATATAAAATTTGTTTACATTGGTAGCACCATGAAACCATTCAAGGAGCGTTGTCGGGGGCATATGCAATCTTTTAATAACAGTAACTATAAGTACATGACTTCATTATCCAAGTATTTTTGGAGTCTAAAAGAAAAGAATAAAACACCTACGGTTAAATGGAAATTAATCAAGAAAGCCCGGACATGTAACACCCTATATGCCCCGTGTTATCTATGTCTTAACGAAAAATTTGAAATAATTAGATTTAAAAATAAGACTGATCTCTTAAATCAAAGATATGAACTAACAGTTAACTGTAAACACCGTTATAAATTTAACTTATTATAGGGGTCGTATACTTTCGATTATAATGATATGTCACTGTAAATTTAATAGATTATTACTTTTATAACCTGATGGTCATCCTGTCGATATGAATGTGTATTGTGTACCTACACAGTGTTATTCGTGTCTGTATATGTGTGTATGTATTTGTGTGTATGTATGTGTGTTTGTACTGCTGGATGTGTATGTGTGATTATAAGTGTATATATATGTTAGTAAGTTATAAATATATATATATATATATATATACATATATATATATATATATATATATATATATATACATATATATATATATATATAAAGTAAGAAGGTAAAAAGGAGGAGAAGAGGTTAAAAAATATTGGTGTATATGTGTATATATATATGTCCAGTTGTATTGTGTATCTATATTTCTATTTACGTATATTTTTGTATGTATGGATATGTTTATGTATGTAAGTTAGGATACATATATATGGGTGTGTGTATGTATATGGATATATCTTTATGTATGTATATGTATGTACGTTTATGTATGTATATGGTTGAATGTCTGTGTATTTATGTGTATGTACGTATATATCTGTACTTGCTATTATAGGTATGTATATGTATGTATATATTTATATATATATGTGTGGGGGGGGTGTATATGTGTGGGTGTATGTGTTGAAACCTATCATATGTGAGATTGTTTGTCGTGTATGTGTAGGTATGTAAACTTTGGTTTGTGTCTACTGCTGCGGGTGTAAGTCTATGTGTGTATATATGTATATGTATGTGTATTTGTGTGTGTGTGTATATTTATATATACATATGTATATATGAGTGTGTATATATGTGTATATGTATTTGTATATATGTGTATGTGTGTGTATATATGTATATATATATGTATATATATGTGTGTGTGTATTTATATGTATATGCGTGGATGGGAGTGTATTTATATATGTGTATATATGGATGTGTCGATATGGGTATTTATACATGATTATATACTTGTATATGTGGATATATGTTCGTATGTCCTAGTATATGTATATGTATGTATATCTTAGTGTCTTGGAATGTATCATCGATACTAACTAAAATCTACTTTTGATAAGGATTTTTTAATTGCTTATAGACTTAATCAACAACTGTGTGTGGTTACTTTTTAAAAAATTATTATGAACTTTTAGTGTATTTTAGCGTCAATAAGATAATATTGTTAGAATATATGTAGGTTTCTGTATATATATTCCTATTTTTATGTGTGTATGTATATATATATATATATATATATATATATATATATATATATAATTTGTTATGGTCCAAGTTCCTTGTACCACGGTGATGGTCCAAGGTAGAACCAATGAAGAATAACTTGAACACAGGTATGGAATAACACAGATATATTACAAACAGAAATATGTACAAAGAAGTAGAAGTATTAGTAATGACTATCAGATTTGGTTAGAGTGAACTATGTTGTCTCGACCAGAATCACTATTCCAATGTCTTACAGTCATCGTCTGACGCGACTGTGTCTCTGACTAACTCTGAACTGACTCTTAACCTGAACTCTGAACTACTGAACTATCTGCTCCCTCTAGAGGCGTAGTATTTATGATGTCCGGAATAGTCCATTATTATTATGGGTAAGTTCCCATAACAATGTTTAATTTACGTTTGTATGGTGTTTTTTTTTTATGTATATGCGTGTGTTTGTATATGTGTTGGTATATATGTATGTTTGTGTGTTTAGTTTATACACGTATATGTATACATGCATATGTTTATGTATGTATATGTATGTATGTATATGTATGTGTATGTGTATATGTATGTATATGTGTATTTGTATATATGTGCATGTATGTATATATATTTATATTTGGTTTGTTTACTTTTTTACGTCGCTGTGTGGGTTGATATATTTATACTTGCTTCTGTATGTGTATATATACTTATGTGTATGCGTATATATATGTGGGTATGTGTAGACATATATTTGTGTGTATGTGTATATATGTATATATGTGTCACTGTATACTTATATCTGCAGGTAGTTCTTATTTTCTTTCACCTAATGTATAATAAGGAGTATATCGACTTATATGATAAAAAAATATATATTTTTATATATGTTTGTGTGTTTGGAATTTTCGTTTTTTATATATTAGATAATGTTATTTTTATACATATATATCTATTTTAATGTCCTTTCTTTCCCTATTCTTTGTTTCTCTGTTCTATTTGACCATTTTTATCTATGTATATTTGCTCGTATAAGTTATATTTTAATAAGTGGTTAGAATTCGTTTAATAACACTTTCAGTCTTGAACATTTCTTGGTTGTTGTATCAGACTGTCTAGGTCAATGTATGTGAATGTCGGTACATGTATTTATCGGTTTCTATGTGTATAGAAAATGCATGCATATTTGTGTATATATGTGTGTGTTCGTTTTTTGTTTTTTTTTTTGTTTTTTTTATATGGCCGTGGAGATGCTTCCTATCTCGTCACCTTTTTGTATGTGTATATATCTAAATATGTCTGGGTGCTAATGTATTATAATCTGAGTGTGTTTGTATTGTCTTACGCAAGAGGTTAGCACCCTACTCACACACTTAGAATTAAAATGTATCCATTTTGTCAGGAAGACCAGCCGATATTAGCGTCTATTCTAACGTAATTTCAATGAAAAAATAAATTGAATAACATATGTATTTGTTCTTTTCTCTTCAGTAATTTTGCAATTTTAAATAGAGATTAAATTTAGATTTTAAAATTGGTAATTTTTTACTATTAATTTTAATTTCAAATTTTATCATATAATTTAATACTTATTGGTTAGAATAAATTTTATTTTAGTATAACCCCAACTTTAAAGCTTTTAGTAGCTATTATAACCTTACTTCGTTATCAAGTTTTTGAATTCTCGTATACTTGTATTTTGATTGGTCATTCCAGCTTATGTAACAGCGTTTTCCCCTTGTGAAAGATCGTTAATTAATTTTAAAATTTTAAAACCCTCTATTCTACATGCAACACAATCACATGATAAGACACCGGAGGTGTTGAAACAAAATGGCTATTTTTGTAGTGATTTTATAACATATTTATGTTATAATTTTTAAATAAATTATATATATATATATATATATATATATATATATATATATGTATAACCTAGCTAGGCCAGTGTACCCTGACGATCCGCGTAGGTGAAACCTAGGTAGGTTTACCTGGCTCATTAGGTTCATAGTTATATTCGCTCTACTTAGTGTATTGAGCACTTTACTTAGTTACTTTTGTTTACTTGTTTTGTTGGTTTTTTTCTTTTGACTCTGAGCTTGGATTCTGGACGATTTCGCCTCAATTACATGTTCTTAGTTCTTTTTTTTATCCCTTATTTTTCCTTAGGTATTGATTTGTTCATTTACAAACCAAAACACCTAAGGTTTTTCCAGATGAGTATAATTACTTATATTTATAAGATTATTATTATATATATGTATATATATATATATATATATATATATATATATATATATATATATGTGTGTGTGTGTGTGTGTGTGTGTGTGTGTGTGTGTGTTGGATGTGTATGTGCGTGTGTGTGTATGTAAATATTATGAAATGGTAACGAAAGGCAATGGTTTTTGAGTTATACTTAAATTGACACCAAACAACAAAAATGCAACCGAAAAGAAACATGGTTCAACCCACCATATAAAAATATAAATATAAATACAGGAAAAATATTTAGCTGTAGCTGCAGCTGCAACAAAGACATGCTAAAACCATAAAAAATGGTCAACGGAAAATCACTTGTCCATCGAAAACATACACAACTACTAGCTGTAACCATAAAAGTGCAAGGTGTCCAATACAAGTTAACTGTTTACAAACCAACATATTATATGAAACTACTGTATGACCCAAAGGCAAAAACAGAAAAATATATAGAGGACTTTCCTGGAAATAGAGAAACCCATCATGTAAATACATTATTTAAAAAAGATATATGCAATTAACACAACACAATCAAAACATATATTTGTGTCTAAAGCCTATTTGTGGTTTATATTGCAACTATGCTGAGCAGAATTCAGTAGCAATTTCTGGAAAAAAGCACATAAATCTTGCAGTTTGAAGGATAACTCACTCACACCCTCGGTCACGATGACTTGTTACTTCGTTCTAGTACAACCACCGACGGCCTTCTCACAGTTCCTTCTAATTTCACTCACAAGGATTGGGGCAATCAGTTATATAGTTTACAGACAATTTCCAAAGGATTGCCTTCCTGAAAAGTTGACCTTGTTTCATGGTAGGAAAGCAGACGTTCTAAACACTCGGCTAAGCGAACAAAAGCAAAAACAAATGATGCATCTTCCACAGAAAGAAAACAAAATGCTGAATAGATGATCGTCGTAGATATTGCAGTCAGGCGATATCATACATAGTTATCCATGAAATACGCAGATGATTCTACTTTATACACAGTGGTATTGTGGGAGTCCCACTTTGCTTTAAAGTTATTTTTTACATTTAAAACATAAGTTCCAGGATTAATATAAACACAATGTCCTTTCCTATATATTGAGAATATACCAGGCGGACATACCCGTTTAATGGAATCAAATAGAGGCCAGATAACTTATAACTGGTAGCTGGTACCCTTGGCGGCGGAGAGAATTCTTTCTGTGTCGCTTCAAAGCAGGTCCGAATCGCCTGCCCTTTATTGTCCGCTTTTATCAAACACCGACGTGGTCTAATTAAGCAATGGTAAGACCGCTTCATATTAGGTAACCTGTCTCTATATATGGGAGCAGACGCATTTTACAGACCCAACAGTTGGATCCTCTCCAGTCCCCTTTCTTGCTTTAAAACTCGGAAAGGCTGTAGAATACTACGGTAATATCATAACACGAAGAATGAGCTCCATAAAGGCTTGGAATATGAATTTCTCCTCAAAATTATCGACAATATCTAATAGGTTGTTATCGAAACAATTTTCAGACCAGTTCAAAGCTAATTTCAGATTTTGATATTTGTTCTTGGCGCATTGTTGCTATTAAATACGTTTCCGTTTTTTTCTGATTTCATTCTTAAAATATTGAGCAGGAAATTTTTGTTCTAAAAAAATACACAGAAATAAATTTGATCATTTTAATGAGATAAGGTGAGATCAGAAAATGGCGTTTGCAAAACATGAAAACAACATTCTCAGATAGCAGACAAGTTTTGCTGACGATAGATTGGCTGCATAATTTTGTCTTCACCTCGTCTCACCTCAGAGGAAATTGCTCAATTTCTACACAAGATAAAACATTTACTGATGACATAACGAAAATACAGTAATCCCAAGAGAAAGAATTTACTGACTGACAGGTAGTCTTACTTCAATTTACAATGTGGATTCGTGGAAGCGGTGCTGAAAACTAAAATAACCTCATGATTCTTCCACAGAGATTTCTGCAATTAATGAAAGAATAATGAATGGTGATATTAGATGTTTCCTTACAAGGAAACATTCGGCATTCATTGACCACGCAGGCAATGGTACTTACGGATGAAATTTATAAAATCTTTTAAAACATTTTTTTCAGGGAAGTGCGTCTCTCGAGTCCAGTAAATGTTATCTCTCTTTTTAGTTAAGGTTCTCTTCCATCCTTTTGTTTGAAGTAATGTAGTCAACATCTTAATATCATTGTTCTTTCGTCGATTTAAATGCAATAAGCATTTTAATTGTTGCTGTTGAAAGTCCTCAAGTTTCTATTACTTGGTACTGTTCTTTGTGATTATGTAGCGTCAGTGTCCGACGAAGGATGATAGATTTACAGGCTTCATTTTCTCAAAGCCATTTTAACTATCGATCTGAGAAAGCTGTTCTATACAGCTGAGACATTAGATAATTCTGAACGAGATTGGCGCCATGCATGTCATGTCATCCATATGAAGGTTTCGATATGACGCTGTTAATTAAGAATGCAGATTAAATAAAATATACAAATATAAAAGTAATAAGCAAAATTAATAAGAAAAAAGTGGACTATTAAGATATAAAATCGCGTAAGTACGTTTATCGGTTTCAGTGATCGTGGCGCCCTGTCGGCTGGGGCTTCAGAATACGCCGACTTCACCTCTGCAGAGAGGTAAGACCACTCCCCCACTCATTAAATGAGACGTTCTGGGTGAGACGATAAACTACATCCGACAGCAAGTCCTTTGATCAGGAGGTTTTGAGGAGCATGGAACCACCTATTAATTGCTGATTTTCCCAGGTCCACCCTGACCCGAGGTGGTAGTACCTGTCAGGGTACTAGCTATGGGAAAATAGTTACACCCCAAAAGGAGTCAAAACACTATGAAAGTATAAAAATATGTTTTAATACCAGCAAATATTTTCGGAGAAATTATTACCAGCAGTACGTTTTTGAAAAAGAAATATTACCAACAATACATTTTTGAAAAGAAATATTACCAGCAATACATTTTTGGGAAAATATTACCAGCAATAAAAATCTTGTCGGCATTAAATAACCCATTGGGGTGTTGATATGCCGTAAAACAAAGCAAACCAATAATCGTGAATAATATAATTATTACTTGTAATATAACACAAAAGTCGTAGAATGGCTATTCTTCTTTCTTTCGCTACTAAGCTTCCTTTTCATAAAATAATGCAAAAATACAAGATAATTCCATTTGGTTATACTTCGCTTCGTTCGTACCTAGAATGGCAAGAAAGCAATGTCAAACAAGAGGGAGTTTCTTTATCTTTATATAGGAGTAGATAGATTCGCCTATCGTCCGGTTCACACCTCTCCCCGGTTTTTGGGACAGTAGTAGAGGTTTATATTTTGTTTCCTATTTAAGATTAAGTTTCCAGTTCCTTCTAAAGTATTTTCACTCTCTTTCACTCCCGGTAGCCCCTTGCGTCTTAGTGGCATTATCGCCTTGCTCTGGGTGAATGGATTAAATAACAAGGAATAATTCATCTTCATCTGACAACTTCCGGTCGGCTAGAAAGGCAGAGAAGGAGTACCCGATCATTAATGTTGCTCTTTGGATGTCTGATAGTTACTTTCTGTACGCTGCACGGCCAAGACTACGTAATGCATAATCAGGTGATGTGACCAATTTATGGTCATTTCCTTAATTCAACCACGTGTGTCACTGATACGTCCTTTGATCACATCGTCCATAACTTTTAGTTTTGTTTTCTGAAGATATATTAAAACCTATTTTAGAAATCCATAATTATGATGAGTGCTAGGAATATGGATCCGTTTCCAAATTCCTCCTGAAGTAAAGTTTGCTTGCCTTGAAAATCCATATTCGAAAGGTTGGCTTTTAGCTGGAAGCGAACTCTCTAATAAACCCACTGCATTTCAAGATGTTGTGTGAAAACTTTAACAGAAGTTGATGAATTGTAATGATAACTCACTGAAATATGAAATATGTTAAAAGTACTTCACTAATAGAGTAAAATGATAGTATAGCGTCAAACTATCCAGAAATTTCCTCAAATACTAACAATGACATCAGACAAGACCAGAAACGACAAACTTGTGATTACTGAGCTTAGAAATGTCTGGCGCGAATTCAAAATTTTATTGAAGAATTAATCAACTGGGAATGAAGCCAGATTTCTAATCAGTGCATTCCGCTGAGGTTTAAAACAACAACAAAGCACACACACACACACACACACACACACACACACACACACACACTTCAAGGACATACATATATTAGCTCCTGTTTAAACCGTTTTGGAAAATGCCATATCCCATCAGGAGGTAGGCAATCATGGCTCTCCACACCTTCCCTCGCTTCAATATCATGAATTTGGGTTTAATATAGTGACATCCTTTTCCGTTGTCTTTTCCTTGTTTTTATTTTGTATTCCTTCTCCTAGAGTGTTTACCAACTATGGCTTAAAAGCCAAATTTACTCTCCTACTGAACTTATAGGTGGTGGTGAGAAGAGAAAAATTCCTACCAATGGCATTTGTGCGAAAATGAATGCAACAGATTCGATCGGAATTTGAACTCGGTTTGACGACTTCAGTTTCTGTCATCAGACTCTACCCCACACAGGGTGATCATGAGTCTAAAAGATTTTACGCCACGAGCAGGTAAGGTTTGGTTTTGGAGAAATTTGTTTAAGTACGAACACAGTCAGGCTATTCCCTGTCAACTGTCCCTAGCCAACCAGTGACAAAATCCTTATTCTCAAAATAACACGTGATGTGAGAGAGCGTGGAGAGAATTCGGTACATGCCTTTCTCGAGAGCATTACTCTGATATGAACACGAACATCGTTAGAAGAATTTTGAACTCAGTTCAAAGATTGCGTCTCTGTGTCGAAAATGCGGTGTGGCGTAACGGTAATAGTTTTCTGGAATTATCCAAAACAAATTCATCGTTTCCGATGTTATTAAGGGTCAGGAAAAGCTAATAAACATTCTGCTAAAAAGTGCGCGTTATAAGTGAACACATTTATGTTATAATTATTATTATTAAAGACGTTATCAACCAGAATTGTCTCGGTCAGCTGTTTGGGGGTGAAATACGATCTTTGTTATTTTTATTCCTTTATATACTAATATCGTCTATGGTGAAATAGAAAAGTATCATTCTTTAACCAAGAGACTCTATTTATTTACTGGTAGGGGAAAACGAAGGAAATCATTCGTCATAAATTTCAATGTCCTACAATAGAGTTGCCCGATTTATCAACGCCACTAACAAGCACCTGCGTGTGATTCTTTAATGTGTTCATTCTTCAGTCGTGTAATGATTACTGATTCAACATAAAAAATTGATCAAATTGAGTTTGTCTTCAGATATTTGTCTATATAATGCGTCGATCTATTCTGTCTATTGGCAGAACTTTTGGACACTAACATCCGCTATTATTTATCGCTAGTAAATTACGTAACTTGTGCAACGTCGAACTCACATTGAATATGCATCAGGTTTTAATTGAAACTTGGACCTTCCTACGCGGAAACTATTCGAATAATTAAGAAAGCTTTGGGGGATAATTCAGTGAGCGAAGCCCAGATAAATTTCGGTGCCAACGACTTAAAGTTGGCCGGGAATCCGTTGATAGTAATCCACGTTCTTTGATGCCTTCAACATGCCGATGATAATGGTAACGATGAAAAATGGCCGTTTCCACACAGGAAACTCTCAGAAATCATTGGACTAACATTCTGCGTTACTGTCAGTTGAAAATTACAAAACCTTTCTCTTGAAAAATGTTTTCAAGAATTCAGATTTCTCACATCCACTGTTATCGCTTTTACTAATTGTGGCCGGAGTTCCTTTCCTAACCTTTTGTTTTAGGTGCTGTGGAATTTCACCAGCTTGATTATCACTTTTTTTCCATCTTAATTATATGTGTTACTCACTTTTTGTTTTTGCTGCTGGAAATCTTTAAGTGATGTGGTTTTATTATTAGGTAAATCTTTTTCCGATTTGGCAGCACCAGCTTATAAGGTCTGGGGAAGGATAATCTTCTTTAAGACCTAAAGAATTCATTCGCTTGAAGCCATTATTTTTGTAATTGATCTGAAACTTTAGATATTTCTGAACGATATCATACATGACATCCACATGAGAGTCCAAATCTGACAAGTCTATTTAAGAACACCAATCTCGTTTTCAGGTCAATATTTTTTCCTTTTTACGACGTCTGACTGTGTTGGACAAAAGCACTCGTAGCGCAACCTATTATATATTCAATTTCCTTATTTTGTAGGCTAGATTTGTTACACCTGACCCCAAAATCGGAAAATGTTGAACGTTTATGGACATTACTCAAAGGGAATCAGGATTAGGTCTGGCGATTCCATAAACTGCCAGGAACGTATACAGGCATCATGATCTCGACTCTCCATTCTTCAGCTCTTATACAGGGTATTTTGGCAAAAGAGGGAATCGTCCGAATCTGCCAATTTCCATCTTTCCTTATAGTTTAGATGTGGTTTCAAACCACGGACGAGAAGACATCGAATCAATTATTATTATTATAAATTATTATTATTATTATTATTATTATTATTATTATTATTATTATTATCGTGTCCATCCAGGACGTGTGAGATCATGGCTTTCCATAACTCCCTACCATTTGCAGCTCTTAGCAATCTCTGTCGTTTTATTATCCATCCCATTACCTCTCCTGCTACCCATTTACTCCGGCTTGTTATGGAGTTTACTCTGCCCTTGTCACTTTCAATATGCCATGTCAAATTCTTCATTTCCCCTTTCCCTATCAGACTATCAATCTTGCTTTATTTAAAGGCAGAAAATATTTTTAGATTTTAAGAATTTTGGGAAATAATGATTTACTGATCCAAGTCCTACTAATTAGCCCATAGCTGGAGGGAAGAGATGGAATCATATCTCCTCCCAAGAGTAGTTGAACGTAATTGAATATAACCAATTGGAATTGGAACACGGCTCTCCGATTATCAATTCTGAGCCGTTATACATAAACACCAAGCGAACACCCAAGCTTACATAACCTGGTATTCCCAAGCAGTCACCATCTAGGTACTGACCAGGCTTGACGTTGCATAACATCGGTGATCGTACTGGTGTTTGAACGTGATATGACCGTACGCCTAACTAAACTGGGGGTTGATTTTACTTGACTCCGCACTGAGTCAGACATCGTTCAGAAATATCTAAAGTTTCAGATCATTTACATAAATAATGGCTTCAAGCGAATGAATTCTTTGGGTGTTAAGGAAGATTATCCTTCACCAGACCCTATAACCTGGGGCAGATTTACTTGACTCCCCACTGATTCAGGTTGTGACACAAGGTCAGTTTTAATGTGGGATCCCGAGTGACTTCACTCGAGCCGCTGGTCATAGCTTGTCCAAGCTGATCAGAGCTGGTCTAAGCTAGTCATAGCTGGTCATAACTTGTCCAAGCTGATCAGAGCTGGTCTAAGCTAGTCATAGCTGGTCATAGCTTGTCCAAGCTGATCAGAGCTGGTCTAAGCTACTCATAACTGTTCTTAGCTGGTCATAGCTTGTCCAAGCTGATCAGAGCTGGTCTAAGCTAGTCATATCTGGTCATAGATTGTCCAAGCTGATCAGATCTGGTCTAAGCTAGTCATACCTTGTCTTAGCTGGTCATAGATTGTCCAAGCTGATCAGAGCTGGTCTAAGCTAGTCATAGCTGGTCATAGATTGTCCAAGCTGATCAGAGCTGGTCTAAGCTATTCATAGCTGGTTTTAGCTGGTCATAGCTTGTCCAAGCTGATCAGATCTGGTCTAAGCTAGTCATAGCTTGTCTTAGCTGGTCATAGCTTGTCCAAGCTGGTCTAAGCTAGTCTTAGCTGGTCTTAGCTGGTCATAGATTGTCCAAGCTGATCAGAGCTTGTCTAAGCTAGTCATAGCTGGTCATAGATTGTCCAAGCTGATCAGAGCTGGTCTAAGCTAGTCATATCTGGTCATAGATTGTCCAAGCTGATCAGAGCTGGGCTAAGCTAGACATAGCTGGTCATAGATTGTCCAAGCTGATCAGAGCTAGTCATAACTTGTCTTAGCTGGTCTTAGGTGGTCATAGATTGTCCAAGCTGATCAGACCTGGTCTAAGCTAGTCATAACTGTGACACCAGCAGCACGTGGAGGAACCCTGCGCCCGGCAAGTATCCGAATGTGTATACCCATCGAAGCAGGGGTTTGCACACCTCACTAGGCTGAGTAAGTACTCACATGAGAGCCTCGTATTCAAGGAGGTCTCTTCGAAAATCTTTTCTGTCTGAATTTTGTTTTCAAACATATTGAACAGATGTATAATTCCACCCACTCAGAAGATGTGTGTGTGTGTGTGTGTGTGTGTGTGTGTGTGTGTGTGTGTGTGTGTGTGTGTGTGTGTGTGTGTGTGTGTGTGTGTGTGTGTGTGTGTGAAAGAGAAAGTGGTGACTTAAAAGAATGCAGAAAATAAAAATTGGTATCATGTTACTTCTGTTTTTCTTTTAGAAAATGACGTGTTACTTTGTTGACAACAACTGCTAAATTCAAGATCCAGTAAAAAAAAAAAAAAAAAAAGATTAAAAAAACATCACCGAAGGACAATCGTCGTCTTTTTCGTTTCCGGTTGATGACTGTCGAAAAAAATCCGCCCAAGCATATATAAATAAATGGAATTTCAGATTCGGTTCCTTATTTTCTTTGTATATGCGATAGAGAAAAGACAAACTGTGAGAATAAAAACAAGGGAACACAAATGGAGGCTACATACATGTCTTCAAATGGCAGCCAACAGAAACATACATACATAACATTTTTCATGAAAAACCTCATTTCAAAGGAACACAAGTTCCGTCACCATAAACGCCATATATTTATTTTCCAAAATAAGAATCCTCTTGTTTTTAATTATGTAGAAAATATAAATCTTTAAATAAAAGGTTTCGTTAAATAATTTTTTTTTCAATCGGTATCACCCCATGCAAAGCATTAAAGCCACTGTAGCACTGGGGGTTACAAGATGTGGAAGAATTAGAAAGAGAAACATTACTAATGAGCGGGAAGAGGAAAGAGTAATCAGAAGGACAGTAGATAGCGATTGGCATTGCATTTGAATTTTTGACGATTATAGTTGTCTGGAAAGCATGTAGCCGGAAGGGAGTTCCACAACCGAGAAATACGAGAAAAGAAGCTGTTAGCATAGGATTTACGGCTACACCCCTAGCTAACTCAATTGTAAATTGATGTGATCTCGATTCCAGTCTAGTAATTGAGATATCAAAACATTTACAAACGTCTCATCATTACAACATAAAAATAAAAACAAGAAAATCGATCTCTCGCCTAGTCGGAGCCAATATTTATGGCCGTTTCTATTTTAAGCAATTTCTTTATTAAATGAAACCCGTTTAAAAAGATATCATTATCGAAATTATTCTAGGCCAGTCAACTCCAGGTAACCTTGCTTGTACAAACGCTAAACCGATAGAACTAAATATGAAGAAGTGTTTCCCATTGAGTGTACACCGACAATTTTTTTAAATTCATTTCCGTCCGAGCATCTTCACAGCCTGACCCCTATCTCGTAAACAGTGTGGCATTTCTTCTGAGGTGAGACGCTCATTTCTGTAAATAAGATAAACTGATTGATGAAGAACGCAATGAACCTGAGCGGTACGGGTACCTATGATAATTGTGCTGACAGCGAAGAGGAAGAGCTCCAGGGATAATGGAAGGGGTGGTTTCGGGGTGTGGCACAAGGATCGATAGGGAAGAGCGTTAGGAAAAGAATTAAAAGTGGCAGTTGATTTATGATAATGTCCTGACCCTTGAGAAAGACAGCAACGTCCAAGGATTTGAACAACGTCATGCATAATCAAAAGTAACAAAAATAGCAGCAGCAACACCGGTAGCGGCAGCAGCAGCAGAAGTAAGAAGAAGAAGAAGAAGAAGAAGAAGAAGAAGAAGAAGAAGAAGAAGAAGACATGTTAACGTTGTGGACAATGATATAAATCAAGTTTACGTTTTTAATAAACGAAGACATACATATTATTTTGTTGATGTATGTGTACGCGTGCATTTAAATCCACGGAACGCGTTTGAGTTATTTCCCCTTTTATTTGATTGGTTGTTGAGTTTTCATTATTATTTCTTTTGTCTTCTTTAATTATTTCCTTACTATGTTTAATAAAAATAGTTTATGTGTTGCATTTTTTTTTACATTCTTTCATATGGGTTTATGCAAAACAAAGCATGGTCTTATTTTTCATCTCTTAAATTTTTGAATCTTTTGATGTGGGCTTGTTTTTATTTTTTATTTTGTACTCATCTTTTCGCTTTTTTTTAATTTCGCGGTTATTTTACAAATTATTGCTTTTCATTTTCTTCGTTCGTTCGTTCGTTTCTTAGGAATTTATTTCCTCTTTCGTATGAGATAAAGTCGCAAATTTTCTCATTTTTATAGTCTTGACTAATTTAATTTTTAAATAGTTATTTCGTTTGTTTCATTGAGTTTTATTTTCTCATCGGCTTCTAGACGCTATTACTTGTTTCATTTTAGACTTGTATCTTTGAATAATTCATTTGTTCTTATTTAATTAATTTTCTGTGGTTATCTTCGACTATTCTAATAACATTCAATATTTGAGTAATTTCTTGCTTGTCTATCTTTCATCTTATTGCTTTTTATCGAAATTCTCAAGTTATTTTCATATTCTTGTTCGCCTAATATAAGGCCCAAGAAGCATTCAAGTTAGAAGCTTACTGAATGAGATTTGTTACAAGGATAGTAAGACGAGCATACACACTTGTGCAAATTAATTGAAACAACTGCTTTAGTTTCCTTTCTTTCGCCATACGGTCAAGTTTGGACCCACTGGAGTGACACGGTGGAATCGATATTCATTTTTCCTCAGATTTCATTTTCAGTGGTGTGCAGTAATATGAATCTATTTTCGGAGTGTATGATGAAATTTGTTTCACCTTGAAAAATATTACATTATCCGTGATTTCATCAGATTTTCATCACGCCCAGACATTATTGTCTCGACTGTCGATTAGTTGTCATACGGCCATTGTCTGCGATGGACGTTACTCCAAGGAAGCTTACAAAATTCTAATGCTACACGAACACATTGGCAAGCCTTACCAGTGAGTAAATCGAAGTACTATAGAGTGGCCCAGGAAATCTTCTGATTTAAATCCAATCGAGAATCTCCGGTCAATCTGCAAGGAACAACTTCGTGGAACAGACATACGAAGTACTAACATGTGCACTGGGGTATGTTTCATTGGAAAAATACGAAAAAAGTTAATAATAACGGAATTAATCGTTTTGTTTCAATTAATATGCACACGGGTGTATGAACATATATAGTATATATAGCGGCTAACCTTAGAATTAAAGAATTTCTACAGAGTTTAAGGTTGTAGACATAAGGAATGTTCTTCGCAGGATTCTGTTCCATAACGTAACTGTTGTGTGGAAGAAACTGCCTGAGTGGAACTTACTCCTTACCAATGGAATACAAAAGGAATAAGAATGATTCGACCCTGTTTATATGCGTGGCTAATCCTAGCTGTAAATGTCTGAACTGGTGAAACGAAGGATTGTAGCTAGTCTGAATATTTGCCAGGAAAATACCGATAGAGTAGTGAAAGGTGAGGAAGGTTTCGTCTGTGAGGAAAGTTGTTGCAGAGTGGAAAATAATTCATCACCCAAAAGGCAGAATGGTTTGGACTAAGTAATTCTAGTATGATCTGTCTTGTGTCAGCATGTCAGAGGAAGTCAGGTACTTTCTACGGTGCTAAAAGGAACCTACCATTAGGTTTACATTTATACTACGACTGTTAGATTATCAGAATTGATCGACAATAAACATAATGCTCCAAGCGAAGAAGTAAATAACAATAATACACATCCATAAACAATTTACCATCTTTTATCAGGTTGCGCGGTATTGGCACAAAACCCTGGCCTGACAGACTGGGTCAATATCTGCGTTGTTAAGTCTGCAACCTTTACGGAAAGGCGAAAGATTTCTTTTGTTTTCTAAAGAAATTTAGTTGGTTTTCTTGTCGTTCCCTTTACTTTCTTTCTTTATCTTATTTCTTTTTTGTCGTACACGAGACAAAACAGAGTATAGCGCACTAATAGACTGAAGACGATTAAGTATAGCTAGAGCTACAACTACTAATTAGGTTTTCATAGTCTCATCCTCATTAAGATCCGATCACAACCAGCACGCCATGAATGTTAGTTGCTATTGGAATATGTTCTTTCTTATCCGTGATGCTTACGCATGCGCGTAAAATCACTGGAAATTTGCAATAAATATTAATAGAATAGAAACAAAGATGAATAATTACGGCAATGATTTGATAGAAATCAGTCCGTTTATGTCGAAGCAACTGTGTGTAAAATCAAGAGAATAAAATGAAATATTCGCCAAAAATGAAAAACAAGTCTTCATGCAAGAAAGTCAGACAACTTAAGACTTATTGTTACTACGTGAAAAAACAAAATAAATACAAAATTCAGAAATATGTGTCAAATTGATAACAATTGACAATCATTCATCTACAAAATTGAGAACATTTAAGACTATTACTAATTTGTGTAAAAGCAAGGGAAATAAGATATAAGAAGAAATCATAATCAAAAAATTAAAATTAACAACGCTTCATTTAAAAAAAATTCCGATAACATAAACCGGAGTAGACAGATTCGCCTAACATCCAGCAAGAAACACATCCGCGTTTTTTTGAACAGTAACAGTGGTTTATCCCTTGTTTCTAGTTTAGGATTGGGTTTCTGGTTCCTTTTAAAGTCTTTTTCATTCTCTTTCACTCCCCAGTATCCCCTTGTGTCTTAGTAGCGTCATTGCCTTGCTTGGGGCGAATTGATTAAAAAAAAAGGTTGCTCCAGAACTCAAATGGGACTTGTATATTCGTATCACTGCTAAAGATGCTGGCCACTCCATAGCATTGCTCCATAAAATAACTAACCCCTGCTACCATGCTCTCCTCTTGCACGATTCAGATTAAAGCAAAACTAGAGTATTGCTGCCATATGTGGGCAGGTGTTGCCCAGTCCACGCTGTCCAGCCTTGACAGAGTTCAAAAGCGATTAAGCGGGCTTGTGGGTGATTAATAATTTGTACTCTACAACCATTATCTCATAGACGAAACGTTGCTAGCCTTTCACTACTCTATCGCAATGATTATGGTTAATGTTCAAACGATTTACATTTCTTTGTCCCGTCATAGTTCAGACATTTACGGCTGGGAACCACCATCTTTGCCATCACCATTATTTTCCTAAACCTTTGGTAAGGAGTAAGTTCGTCTAAAATAGCTTCTGAACTGTATTACACTGCGTCACAGACTCCCGAGATGATGCTTCCCTAAAGCCCCTTAAATCTGATTGTTTGATTCGTTTTTTTCAACGGCTTATCAACCCTTTGCAGGTTATTTAAAGCCAGAAAATATTTTTAGATTGTAAAAATTTTGGGAGGGAGGGAGTACAATAATGGTTTAGGGATACAAGTCTTACTAATTATCTCATAACAGGGAGAAGAGGTGGATTAATACCTTTCCCAGGGGTATTTACGTATAAGGAGCCCACAGGAATTGGAACTCGGCTCCTCGATTAACAAAATGCAGCCATTAACCATTACACCACCCGCACATCCAAGCTTACAGCAGCTGATATTTCCAATCGGTCACCTACCTAGGCACTGACCACACCCGATTTTGCCTTTCAGTGATCGTATGGGAACCGGTGTTTGAACATGATGTGGCCGTAAGTCTTAGCCTCTTCAAGTCCAAGGTCAATCAATATCTATGCTACATATCCTCATAATATATTCATCTTAATTTCTCTCCCCCGCCTCAATAATCTTATTTAGTAACGATCTACCTAAAGTAAAAAACAAAAAACAAAAGAAAACTAAAATTAAGACTATTATTACTAAGTATAAAAGCACGATTTAATATTATTTAGAAATTAATAATAATGGCAATAATTCGTCTAGGAATTTTAGACAACTTAAGATTATGAATGTCTGTGTGTAAAGAAGCGTAAGGTAAATAAAATGAAGGAAATACCAACAAAGAATTAACAATATTTCATCCCAGAAATTCAGGCAAGTCCTACGAGATGTAAAAGCACGAGGAATACATGGAAGACATAATAATCAGAGGACTTCCTAAACAGAAAGCAATGGCCAGATCCGGGGCCAAAATGAAATCAAAGTGTCCTTGTGTCCTTGACCAAGTCGAGCTTTGAAGTCGAAGGACATCATCTGTGGGGTTGGACCCTGGAGAGAGATGGACTCCATTAGGTTTACTTTCCCCAGGACATAATACACATTAATGAACACCTCTCCACTTTCCAACGCAGATAATGGCACACAACTGAGATATGTGGAAAGATCTGGTGAAGTGCTCAGTTGCGCAGCGGCACTACGCCCACAACCGGTCATGGAACTGATGATGATGGTGATGATGGTGGTGGTGGTAGTGGTGGTGGTGGTGATGATTATGATGGTGATGGTGATGATTGTGATGATGATGATGATGATGATGATGATGATGATGATGATGATGATTTTTTTTACCTGGATGCAAACTCCTATTTGCTAATGGATGTTAAACATTCTCTTTACAGATAAAGAAGATTCATAACGCGACAGGGATTCTAGATAGGAGTGCTGCCATAGACAGAACATTTGAGTAATGAGAAAGTTTTAAGGAGAATAGGAACGACAAGGGCATTTCTGGGACGCATAATGAGGAAAGAGGACTTGGAGAATTTCGCTTTCACGGGGGGGGGGGCATAAAATAAAAACACGGGAAGCAGGGAAACTGTGAGTTATGAAGGGACTTAACAAGGTTGGGTGAATGGATAGCAGAACAAGGACCAATTTGCATGCTTAAGGAGCATAAGTTACTTACAGCAACAAAAGAAAGGACGTTGTAGAGAGTCATGATCGTCTACGACCTGAAAGAACATTGCATATGGAATCAAAAGAAAGCGTGACGGTTAGAAATCTATCTCAGCCGTAAAATTGGATGTGATTAGTTTTCTGTTGATCTTGACAAATTGGCCAATTTATTGGTTACTTCATCCTAAGAAGGTTACACGCCTTATCGCATTCATCATGGCACCTTGAATCATTGGCCAAAATTCAAGCATGTCATTTTCTCCCAGTTCACCTGTATATATCCGGAATCTCTTTCCTTCTTCTTCCCACTTTCTAGCCCTGTCAGTCTTTCCAACTTTGCCCACCGTCAATTCTTTCACTCCCCAATCTAACCTTCGTCTTTTCCTTTCTCCTTATCTCTTCGGCACCTTCTCGTTCTTTTCCATCAGTTGCCTTCCTTTTTTTCTTTCTTGTCCTTCAAGTCTCTCTTCGTTTCTATTTTTCTTTTAATGTCTCCTTCAATTTGTTTTCCTTTCTTCTTTCCAAAATTCGATTAGAACGTCTTGTTACATGCGAGGCAAATATCAATGGCGCGTGTCGCAAAAAAAAAAAAACTGACACTGATTTAATCAGTGATCGCAAGCAATTTTTAGACACGTCATCTTCACCGCGTTAAATGGCCGACCGTACTGACGTCAACTATGACGTCACAGTTGGTTAGCGGGATCTGCTAGTTTTTTTTTTTTTAATTTAAAAATCGTATGCTCGACAAATGAATGATTGCTTAGTGCTCATGCACCTCGTCCAAAACTTATTTTATCCCTGCTTCTATATCGGTCTGGCACATGGTTGCAGTATTGGAGCAGCCAGTACAGATTTTAAGGTTCACACCAGTAAAAAGGACATAATATCGAGCAACCTACGGCAGGAGACGTTATTTACCCTAAATCACGGCGGAAGGGTACCCAGTGAGAATCAAACCCACTATACTAGCGAATTATTCTGTATAAATAACTTGTTAACCATCGTGCTAGGATAAACGCTAAAATTGGTTATTTGATTTTGTTTAGCGGCATCTCTATGGACCATTTAATACCGAAATCTAAATATAATGTACGTAAATTTTATGCCTTCAAATACAGATATTTTCTTCAGTGTTTGGGCATAATCGGATACGAGTGGGCCGCCATTACATATAATAGCCCTATTCTATCAGTAATAATTGCTTTAATTATTTACTGTCGATAATCCCTTTCTTTCTGATTTCTCAGGCATTTCTATAGTAAAATATCATTATCAATACACATCTATATTGTAATGAAAAATGTATAATTTACAACAACATAGAATGTAAGACATGCAAAATGATCCATCACAATCCTTAGTAAAGGCCTCTCTTCATCAAAAATAGGCTAATGTTGTTTACAGTGTGTGGTGGGGAAGTTTACAACCCTCATCTCTAAAATGTGAACCAAAAGTTTGAGAGGCAAACTCTCATTTTCTCCTCAATACATTGAAGAGTTCCTCTCTTTTTTCACTTAATTGTGGTGAGATCAGAAAAGCCTAATTCACATAAATAAGAATGAGATGGGTACAGAAATATAATAAATTAAATATAATTATTTCTTATATCTGGACACATATTTCCCTTGAATGTCAGGGCGCACCTAGACATCTTCCAGAGTGCACCAATAATTTTATTCTTTCAGACCAACGGTATGTTAAGATATATAGTTTGTAGATAATAAAATGTATTGTTGGTAATTTTCCTATAAAAATATATGATTATATTTATAATTATTGTTGCAACATCGTCATTTTACTATAAAATGTATTATTGGTCATTTTAGTATGACAATTTGCAGTTAATTTATGTTTGAGAGTTCACTATTTGACTATAGCTTGGATCCTAACAAGTGCTACATCAAAAAAATTAGGGTGGACCTTGGAGCAACAGCAGTTAAGAGGTGATTTCATGCCTGCTCAAAACTTACAGTCTCCAGATCAATGGCCTTGCTGCCGGATGTAGTTTATCGTCATACTGGACTGGATAAAAGCTATAAATTGATATTTAAGAAGCTTAACCTAGTTTGGTACAAGTCAACAATTGTGGAGTACTCGGAGAGGATTCAATGTACTCCGTTATCGAATATTTCGGCAGGTGAAAGTTGATAACTATCACGTTAATGCGACCATTCATTTAATAAAGTCCGATTTGAAAGAAGGCTTTAGTGTCTGCCTACTGATCGAATTCACTCTTTTAGTAAATCATTTTCGGGGACGAGCCGGAAAATCAATACCCGGCGTGGAGTTATTTATTGTGCTTCAGTTAGCAGAATTTGTGGCGGGAGAGGGGATGACGAATGAACTCAATTATACAAAGCATGTTAACTAACGCGTTATATGTTGTCCTCTTCTTCATGTAACATTTATTTGCAAAACTAAGTCTGGTTCAAGGCTATAATCATCAACAAGCTTGTTTACCAGCTCATCTGAAATCTTCTTCTGTAGTTCCTGCTTCAAAAAATCGGGAAAACTGTCTAATCCTTTGAACTATCGACCTTGTACCTTTTTTTGGCAAAATATTACCACCGCTCACTCCTGAACAGGAAGGGGTGTTTATCCCTTGCTGCCTGTTTATGATTGGGTTTCCGGTTCCTTCTATATCCTTTTCATTCTTTTTCACTCGCAGTGGCCCGTTGCGTCTTAGTGGCATTATCGCCTTGCATGGGATTTTTTTTAATCGAATTCACCACATGCAAGGCAGTAAAGCCACTGACACAAGGGGTTACTGGGTGTTGAAGAGTTAAAAACAGGAACAATTGCTAGGGAGCGAGAACAGAGGAAGAGTAATCAAGTAATCAGGAAGACAGTATATAGCGATTGACGTTGCATTTAAATTTTTTGGAGATTAAAGCTGTCTGGAAAGTATGGAACCGGAAGTTCCACATCTCAGAAGTGAAAGGAAACCAACTGTTAGCATAGAATTTATGGTTACATCTAGCCAGCTAAACTGTAAAGTGATGAGATTTCGACACCAGTCTGGCGCTGCGCTTAAACTGAAAAAATTTAGGTACCATAACGAAGCTCATCTGAACAATTACCATGAAAGTATTTATAGAAAAGGCACAGGGAGGTAACATTACACATGTGGGAAAGTGATTGAAGCCGAGACTCAAGATACGGGCCAATAATATTGCTGATGCTTTTTTCGATTTTATCAAGGAGCTCATAGCAGGAGCGCCGAGCCATTTGATTAAAAAAAAATTACGACACCTAATATGATTTCGCTTCAAAAAATTAACTACCGGTTTGTTAACGATATTATTGCGGACAGTGTCGGTCAAGATTTAGAAAAAGAGACTGGTGAGGCTCAGGCTGTTGTTATCGATATGTCGAACGTGTTAGACAGAGTTTGTCACGCTGATCGTCCTCACAAATTGAAGGGTTGTGGTGTTTCTGGTTGAAGCTTTGATTCACAATTTCTCATCAAATCGGGATATGGAGGTTGTCTTTAACGGCTACTCTTCTATATCTTTCTGCATAATTCTAATATTATAATCAGTTCGATCTTCATTGAGCGCCCTTCGACTGTGATTTAGGGTTTAATAACGTCTCTTGTTATAGGTTACCATATAGTATATTAGTTTCACAGATCAATTCACTAGTGCGGACATTAAAATCCGTCCCCCAGGACTCTATTCTCCGACCTACATTATTCCTCATTTTTATCAATGACACAGGTGTTTGTATTTGTCTTAATGGTAAGTCTGATAAGTACGATTGGGGCAAATTGGCGGTTGATCTCGAAAATGAAATTCCATCAGTTGGTAACTGGGGCAAGAAATGCCTTGTTCATTTTAATATCGTCAAAGCTAAACTGCTCACTTTTAATCGGCTTAGAGGACTCTTTTCGTCTTCCATAAGCATGACTGATGCTAACCTCCAGGAGATTAAATCACTGCGTCCTCTCGATCTAATGTTCACCAATAATATGAATTGAAATGATTATATCGAGTCCATTGCTAAGTCTGCTACTGGTTTATCTGTATCAAACAAGAGACTTTTTCTCACCCGAATCTGTCCTGCACCTTTATAAGACTACTATTTTCACACGTATTGCCGGTATTTATCCGACCTCCCCACGAGGCAGGATGGAGCACAAGGTCGGGTTTGTCTACCTCCTAAGACGAAAGACTGCCCTTCGGCATAGCCTCGCCTAGGCTTCTCACTATCCGAAGGCAGAGAGATCGACAGTTCTTCCGGAAGAAGAGTCCAATTGTACGTGCATTGCAACATCTGGCCTGGTGCTTTTACTCTGTATCTAGAGATTATTGGCAAATTCCTGCAATGTTACCGATCCTGGACTCGTATCTCGATTTCAATCAATATCACATTGACCTAACGTGGCTTCCCTTTGCCTTTTCTATAAATATTTTCATGGTAATTTTTCTGGTGAGCTTACATCTTTGTTACCTCGACTTCATGAATATAAGCTTAGTACTAGATTGGCAGCAAGGTCTCGTGATTTACTGCTGAAATTTTTCAGTGTAACCGTAAGTTCTATGTCGATAGGTTCTTCTGTCGTACTTCTCGCTTGTGGAACTGTCTTCCACCTTCTTACATTCCTGTCAAATGCACTCTTCAAAAATTGAAATGCAACTTCAATCGTCATCTTCAGTCTCCTTGAGCCCTGGTCTTTTTATTGTCCCTTCTCCTCATTAACGTTTTCTAGGTTTTCTTCAATCTCAATAACCTCTTGCGTCTTAGTGGCTTTTTTCCCCTGCTTGGGAGTTAAATGATTAAAAAAATTATAAATGACAAAGTCTTTAACCAACTGGTTCGTCAGTACTACGGGAGCTGCCTTCCATTACATAGTTTATAAGTCAATAAAAATTATTTTATCAACATTAAACAATTCGATTTCTATTCAATTTTATGAGCAATAACGACACTTATTATTGATTGTATTAAATACAATTTCATTAAAAACTATATTTTTCAGTGTAATTATTATTATTATTATTATTATTATTATTATTATTATTATTATTATTATTATACCTAATTGAATTCAAACTAAGTTTAGACAATATATTTTTCAGAAGGCATGACAGTTTTTGAAAATATTTTATGAGTAAAATCTCTTGAAATCGGCTCAGCAAAGTAAATAGTTCGGACTGAGTGTCTTTTTATCTTGCTTGCATTTTATTTTTTATCATGGAGAATAAATGGTAAAGAAAAAAAGTTATTCGATGTCCTTACATTTAAGGAACACATCAAGAATTAGCAACGGAATAATCAATTGATACTTTATATCTTTTAGCTTTAAAGTATTTAATAAAGTGTATAAAATTCGATTATTATGGAATCGAAATCAACAAATAAATTCATTATTAAACAAAACAAATCAAAGAACTTATTTCATTATTTTTTTTTCGAAAACTGCTGTTGAAATACATACTTGAGAAGTATTTGTTGAAAAAAATGCTCTTAAAAATATCAACATTGCTTACCTCCCTTTAATCAAAATGTCTCGCGTAATTAATTTGAAGGTCGTTTTACAGCAGAAACGGACTTTCTTTGATTGAAACGAACTCAGCCATTTCATTCTAAAAACCATCAAGAATGCAATCAATTATTTATAAAGATCACAAAAGATCAAATCGGAAATGAATAAGAAAATACAATTATCAACAAAAAAAAAGAAGCTTACTATTAAGGCTGAATGTGCAAATTTGTTATCGACATTCCGGAAAACCGGGATGTTGGGGAAGATATATGACGTTTTGGGAAGATTTCATGCCTTAATTTTATGTAATGTTTGCGCGCACACACACACACACACACACACGCACGCACACGCACACATACCTATCTTTCTTAGACTTTGGGTTGCGATGGAGGTATAGTATCTGTTCTGAATATATAATAACATTTAGTAATGGCGATTCAAACCCTGCGGCATCACCTCTTTCATTTCACTGGCGAGTAAGCGACCGTGGATAACGATTGATGCGTAATAGTGATCGCGGAAACTGTGTAGTTTTATCCTTGGCATGTATGTACAGCGTCCCCTATTAAAGCGACCGTGTGTCATATCCATGAAACGAGGAGTAAATATTCGTACAGACGGGTAGACAACCAATATTATATAGAGAATGTATCATTGACCGGATTTAATAATCATTTTATATTTCCAGTATCGTTATATTTTGGAAAATACAAGTTAATTAGTAATGGAAGCCGTTTCCTTATAAGGAAACTTTCAGCGTTCACTGACCGAACAGCCATTTAAAAAAATTAAAAATCATTCTCTTAAAACAATTTTTCAGGAAAATGTGTTCCTCAGATCCACTGTTGTAGCTGTGTCCAGTATTAATGGGGGATTCTTTGCTAACTTTTTGTTTGGAGCCGTGTGGAACTTGATTACGTCATTATTTTCTCTTCGAGTTACATTTGATATTTATTTTAGTTGTTGCTTCTATTGAAAGTCCTCAACTCTTGGGGTTTCTGTTATTTGGTACAGTTCTTTGTGATTCTGTAGCGCCAGTTCACAAGATTCGAATAAGAATGGTCCGCGCTAACACCCACAGGCTTCACTCACTCAAAGATATGTTTAACCACTGATCTGAGAAATTAGTTGTATATAGTCAACAATTTAAATATTCCTAAACGAGTTTGTCGGCATACATGACATCCATATGTGACGACTCTATTTAAGAACATGACTCGAGTTTTTAGGTTAATGTTTAATAGCTTTAATGTTTAATTGCTTAAAGCCATTTACGTTGTAGTTCAGATATTTTCGAAAATATGTGTGATTCGTTAGTGACAAAGACTTGTTAGCATTACACAGAGTGGGCAAAGTGGATTGTTAAGTTCGTTCCTCGTCCTACATACCGATTTCGTCTCACTGCAAATCTCGCGAGAAATATAATTCTTATAGAACTCTCATGATGACAGGTGAAACACTGGTGTTACTTAAATTCTCTTGCTTTATACAAATTTGAATGTGTGTTACTCAAAGAGGTAAAAGAATGGCGTCTGCAGAGGCAGTTGTGAAGCTGACAACTAATTATCTGATACGTTATTATTGTTAAATGTTCTCTGCCATTTGAAGCTAACAAATGAAACGTTAGGATGTCTGATAATAAACGTGGTAGCAGAATGAAGCCAGTGGTGAGAGACGTCATTAGGAAGTAACCCTAGCGTGCCAAGAAACGCAAAGATGACCTTCGTCTGAAAGAAATATTGCGCAAAAATTATACAGTTTTAATTACTAACTTCTTACTAACTTAAATCTCAATACTAAAAAGATTTTAACGTTTTTCTTCATTTATCTTAATTAAAACTTTTAAAATGTTAATCACGGAATTTTCTTGTCTTTTTCTTACATGAAAGTATTATGAAGCTACTCAAATTCTATCGGCTGGGGCTTCAGAATACTCCGACTCCACCTCTGCAAAGGGTTGAGAGCACACCCCCCCTCCAAAAAAATGAAGCTCCCTGGGTATGACGATAAACTACATCCGACAGCAAGGCCACTGATCAGAAGGTTTGGAGAGCGTGTAACCACCTCTTAATTGCTGGTATTCCCAGGTCAACCCTGGCTCGGGGTGGTAGTACTTGTTAGGGTCCAAGCTATGGGTAAATAGTTAACCCCAAACTGGGATCAAAACGCTATGAAAGTATAAAAATAAGTTTTAATACCAGCAATACATTTTTGTAATAAGTTATTACCAATAATGAATTTTTGAAGAAAAAGAATTATTACCAGCAATACATTATTACTAACAATACATTTTTGAAGGAAAAAATATGACCAGCAAAAAATCTTGTCGGCATTAAATAACCCATTGAGGTTGATAGGCCGTAAAACAAACAAACCAAACTAAATCTTATTAAAAATTTAAAAATTTTAACCTTTCCAATTGGGTCTGAAAATTTTCCAGCTAATTTCGCTACACGTGACGTTAAAACTCCAGTTCCCGTACGATCATCGAAGTTAAGCACCGTCGAGCCTGGTCATTAGCTAGATGAGTGACCGTTTGGGAATAACAGGTGCTGTAAGCTTCGATGCGTGGGTCGTGTAATAAATGATTGCTCAGAATTGTTAATCGGAGAGCTGAGTTCCAATACCAGTTGGGTTCGTTATATTAAATTACGTTTGGGAAAGACATGAACCCAACCTTTCCCCCAGCTATGGGTTAATTAGTAAGACTCGTATCACGAAATCATTATTATGTAAAAAAAAAAGAAACTCTTACAATCTAAAAACATTTTCTGACTTTAAATAACCTGAAATGGGTTGATAAGTCCTAAAAACGAGTCAATCAACAATCAAAGCTCCTTGTGAAAAAGTTAGCTTAGTGGATTTAACGATTTTCAACTTTTGTTGGTTCATTCGAAATCAGTGTTGTATTTTATTTTTTTATTTATTTCTTTATTATTTTATTTTATTTCTTTAATTTTTAATTTTTTTATTTTATTTGTTTATTTTTTATTTTTTTATTTTTTTTATTTCTTTATTTTTTTTATTGCTTTATTTTTTTTTATTGCTTTATTTTTTTTATTGCTTTATTTTATTATTTTATTTCTTTCTTTCTTTCTTTTTCCATTCTTTAATCCAGAACTGAATATCTGTCTCATATAAATAAATAGCCTCTTGAAAATAAATTTTAGATAAATTGATTTGTGTCAGTGGTTCTCAACAAGAATGAAATTCACTTCAGGATGAAGGAAGAAATAGGAGTAACAAGAATGGGGGGGTGGAACTAGAAATTGGCAGATTCCAATTGTTCAAATATTGATCTTTCAATAAAGTACAATTCTCCAATGCACATTTTCACTCAGCCAATCATGAAAAGTGGGGAATGACATTTCGACATTTGGGAAAAAGGTGTAGGAACAGAAAAGAAAAAATGGCTGTGAACAATTGATTCATATCATCATAATGGCCCGACTTCGCGAATGAGTACTTTCAACGATCATGACATACGCTCGCATAGCGTGAATGAAACGAAACGAACAGTCACCGGGCCTACGGCAAGCAGGGGTGGGGCGATTTAGGCCTGAGAACAACAGTGTTAGCATTACTCTTTAAACCTGGAGCTCATGTGCCTTGACCCACCCAGATAATTTGGATGTTAGCAAACGCACACTTATACATCCATACATATATATATATGTGTGTGTGTGTGTGTGTGTGTGTGTGTGTGTGTGTGTGTGTGTGTGTGTGCGCGCACACGCTAGTGTGTGTATGTATTAATCATTTCGCCCCAAGCATGGTGATAAAGCCACTAAGACGCAAGAGGTTACTGAGTGTGAAAATAAATGAAAAAACGTGATACAGGAGAGAAAAGACAATAAAAGAACTGGATTCAGGAAGGCAGAAGGGGGGATTAACATTACATTTAAAGTTTTAAAGGTCGTAGTTTACAGGAAAGCAAGAAGGCGGCAAGGCGTTTTACAAGCGAGAAATACGAGGAAAGAAACTATTAACGTAGAACTTACGGTTACATTTAGTAACTTCACCAGACCAGATGTGATATATATATATATATATATATATATATATATATATATATATATATATATATATAAGTGTACACGAAGGTCAACATGCAGCGAAGCTATAGTGTGTTTCATACTTAAACGCAATCTTCAGGCCACGAGGGTTTACCTCGACTATTTATATATGCTGGTCAGTGGTGCATTATGGGTATCAAAGTCTATTGTATTATCCCAACGATTAGTGGGTGGGCAGTAACGACTAATGCTATTGACTAGAAATAACTTTAGATTCAAATGCGGTAGCTATTTAATAGTGTTGTTTGTTAACCTTTGTAATCATTCGTAGTTGTTAATTTGTTTATTTAATTAATTTCTTTAATTATTTATTGATTTAAATTTTTTGCCTATGATAAACAAATTAACAAATAGTGATTGCTCGCATAAACACAAGTAAATGCAATAATCATACCTTCAGAAGAAAGCAAAAATAAAACTATCCTTGATAATGTCTAAAAGAATAGCCGAAAGCGCCCAGACATCCACAACATTCGACAAATCTGTACATACTCTATGTCCAGAAAAGATAAAACTTATACGAACACAAGATAAATTAAATAAAAACCTTAAACACAGTAACTATTATTATTATTATTATTATTAGACAACAAAATACAAATTGCCTCATATGGGAGGGGTAGATTATTTCAACCAACGAAAACTACATCAACCCCGGTATATAGACGTGTCGGGATTCTAATTGAAATTGAACTAATTAATTACTATTGAAATAGATCTATATAGATCTATAGGAGGTAATTTTGGATATTGTCGTGCAGTTTATATGCTCTGATATAATAAATACATTGAGCTCTTTTGTGTATCAGTTTTAATATTTGATATTACTAGGATCTACTTGGATTATATATCAATGGATTTATTACCTGTACTATATATATATATATATATATATATATATATATATATGTGTGTGTGTGTGTGTGTGTGTGTGTGTGTGTGTGTGTGTGTGTGTGTGTGTATTATAAGAGATTGTAATAAAAACATGCTGAAATCGCTACACAAAAGCTTTCATGTTTCAATATTTTGATTGGTGGTAATTAACTGGTAAGTTATACACCAAATGGCGAAGGTCTGTTTCGTGCTTGAACACAGTCTTCAAACATGAAAATTTGTGTTCCAGCACGAAATAAACTCTCGCAATTTGATGTTGTACCCTGTGTCCGCATTACCTATATATATATATATATATATATATATATATATATATATATATATATATATATATATATATATATATATATATATATATATATATATATATATATATATATATTATTGTTGTTGTACAATACTCGCGTGTGTGTGTGTGTGTTCACGCTGCTTATATTTATACACGTCCTATCTCGGATATTGAGTCTTTTTACCCTATAATATATCATACTATAAAACTATATATACATACAAATATAAAAGTGAACATTGAAGTCAACACTCAGAGGCAACAGGCTGTTTCAGGCCGCTTGACGAATGCGTCCAGCATGAAACAGCCTGTCGCCTCTGAGTGTTGACTTCAATGTTCACTTTTATGTTTATATTTACATACGCTCTATCACTGATATTGAGCACTTTTTCCCATTAATATAGCACACCTTAAAACTATATTTCTTCATATATATATATATATATATATATATATATATACTTACACATACCGTACACAAGAAACAAAAATTCATTTTGGTATGTATATATATTGGTCTGTAGTTCTAATATTTAAAATCATAGTCTTCACGATTTATATACATTTCGCCTAAAGTTTCTCATCCTATTTCTCTTCTTTCTCTAACTGCTTCTATTTTTTCTATTTCTCTTTTACAGACTTTATTCTTCCCATTTGTTCCGTGCTTGTATTTTGAAACAAAAAACAATTCGATACAAAATTAAAGGAAAGCAAAAGAAAAGAAAGGAAAAAAGCCACGCCACTTCGAAACTTGTTTTAACTCGTCAGAAAAGACACTGAAATATATTCTGTCTGTTTCAAAATGCAATCATTATTTTAGTGACCAACTGCAATTTGATAAAGAAGCTGCCAGTCTAAACAAGTCTAAATTACTATTCTTAATAGAAAATGCAGCTTTAGGCGTAAAGTTTTAATTACAATTACAGCAACTGCGATAATTCATTTAAAAAAGTTGTGAAATATTCACCAAACAAATGATCTGCCATTTCAAACAAGAAGATTAAATCTTGTAGCGACATAAAATAGCACGCATGCTCACTTCATTTTACTCAAAAGGAACTTCACAAGATTTCGAACAGTTGCATTCACGACAGGGCATGCTGAACTCACCATAAGAGGATCAGCCTTTATGTTGTATTCGGACGGAAAAAAACATAAAGGGTTTACTGCGAGTGAAGGAAACCAAGAAAACGCTGCTGGGACAATAATAAGAACAGGATTCAAAGAGACGGATGATGACGATTGAAGTTGCATTTAAACTTTTCAACATCGTAATTGACAAGGAAGTAAGAAGCTGGAAAGGATCTAGCTGCCAATCTAGTCAAACAGTTATGTGCCATGTGTGATACATGCTTAGGCGATCATGTATCTTTCGAAACATGACTGACGAGGCAGATTTTTTACCGCACTAGGTTGCCATGTCTTTCTGCGGTAGACCAGTTGCCATCCAAGGCTATGGAACCCGGTCTATTCTGCTATTTACCCATAGCTGGGGGAGAAGAAGAGGAGTTATACCTTTCCCAAAGGTGTTAGCACGTAAGTGAATGTAATGGTTTCGACTGGAATTCGAACTCGGCTCTCCGATTTCTCAATCTGAGCCGCTATCCATTACTCCACCGCTTGGATTCGTGAAGTTCAGGTACTAAAAGAAAAATTTCCATGAAAATATTTATAGAAAAAAGCTTCGTTACGGCCGTAGGAATGTGACTGAAGCCGAGATACCAGGTCAGAACGAATAACATAGCAGATTATTCTTTGGATTTCGTCAAGAATCTCTAGTAACAATATTCAGTGCATGGGCAAATGCTAGAATTTATATTTCGAATGATGTTTTTTCAACTTGAGCAAGCATTAACTACTTGGCGGAATACAATCTTCCTCATAATAATCATCTTCTCTTCGGTGCTACAATTTCATCTTATGCGTTACTAAGCTCAGTTTCATGCACATAATAGCAAAAAAACCGCTGAGGAACTGCGGTTGATCTTGTTTGTCGTTAGTCGCACTGTTGACAATCGCACAGTAATAGCTATGGTTTGCCGAAGGTCAGCCACACTTTATAAACATGTCAACGAGATTCAGTGCAATTACCTCCTATCTGCTTGTCTATCAATCCTGGCTGACATTTACGGACCGGCGTCAATGTAACCACCCACCCCTACACCGATCCATCATAAAGAGAATCGGGAAATAGATATAAAATTAATGCAAAAAAAAAAACGACCCTCTGTCATCCCTTTCTTGTTAACGGGAGTTATCTCCCTTCCTATGTTCCAGAAGAGACACATTAAAGGTTTGACCTATGTCCTGGTTTCCTAACATTCTGAATGGAGCGCATCTCGCCAGCGGATAATGCTTAGTGTGTAGAATTGCTATTGAATAGGGAGCTCAATGCTTCACACTTATGGCCTTGAGAGGTAAAGTAAAATTAAAATAACTAAATAATTACTGTCCATCAGCTATGGCGTCATAGTTACGAAAATCGTTTCACGGGTCCCCCACTAGAATGAACTTGTGTCAGTTTATGCAATATATATATGGAGAACTGCTGAAAAGTTCTCAGCTCAGTCTATTTCACAAGATCAGTATTTTAATGAACAAACATCAGGATCCTGATTTCAGAAAGTAGATCAGTGTGAGAACCTTTTGGCACCCACTACGTGTATATATATATGTATATATATATATATATATATTTAGATACATATGTATATATATATATATATATATTTATATATGCATATATATATATATGTATATATATATATATGCATATTTAGATACACATGTATATATATATATATTTATATATGTATGCATATATATATATATGTGCATGTTTAGATAAATATGTATATATTTTTTAAGCTTTTCACCCCAGGCAAGGCTGGAAGCCACTGGCACGCAAGGGCTTACAGAGGATTTGGAGAGAGAGCAGACAGGAGTGATAGAGGAAAGGATGTGGAGAAGGATAGTGGATAGATCAAGGCAACTGGAGATGCCGATTGACGTTACATTTGAATAGTTGGAGATTATAGTTGTCAGGGAAACGGGAATAAGGAAGGGAGTTCCACAGGCGTGAGGTGCGAGGTATGAAGCTATTGGAGTAGAAGAGACGTCTACATTTAACAGTTTCAACAGTGAAAGGGTAGGAGTGGGATGCCAGCCTCGTTGGACGCTTGAATTCATGGAGCCTGGGAATCAGCGATAGCAGCTCATCGGAGCAATTACCATGGAAGTATTTGTAAAAGAGACAAAGAGAGAGAGACTGCAGACGAGAAGCCAGATCAGGGCCAATTACATTGCATACCCGTCTCTGGATCTTATCAAGAACCCCAAGGCAAACAGAATGGGCTCCAGACCATATATGGCAGCAATACTCCCTGCAAGGGCGGATGGATGATTTGTAAATTTGGAGGATCGATTCTGGGGAGAAAAATTTCCTGGCCCGGCACAGGGAACCAACTTTCATGCGGTGGATGAAGCAATTGACTCAATGTATTTGTTCCATCTCAGGTCAGCAGACAGCGTGAGACCGAGCAGCCGCAGAGAGGAGCTCTCTAAAAGTTGATATTCTAATGGGATGCAGGAAAGGATCCCTGTGGTGATTAATAGAGAGCAGTATTGTTTTGGAGGCATTAAAGTTAACCAGCCAATTCCTGCCCCAGTTCACAACCGATTGAAGGTCCTTTTCGAGACGAACGGTCAGGTTAATTTTGTCAGCGACACTAGATTTGTTTCTGACGCAGGAGTAAATTGTGGTGACATCCGCGTAGATGCCAACTTGGGAATCTATGGCGTATGGAAGATCCCTTATGAATATAAGGAACAGGGTAGGGCCTAGGATGGAGCCTTGCGGAACACCTGCGTTCGTGGGATAGGAGCTGAAGGAGAATCCGTTGAGAACGACCTTCAGTTTGACAGGAATGATTGTATTAGGTCAAACAATCGACCTGTAATACCATAGCCCTGAAGCTTGCGAAGAAGGCCGGCATGCCAAACCCTATCAAACGCCTTGGAGATGTCAAGGGCCACGGCGCGATCTTCTCCGTTATTATGGAGAGCTTGGTAGACAATTTCAGTGATGGCCGTAAGCACATCAGCTGTAGATCGGGCAAAGCGAAATCCATATTGCTTGTCTGAGAGCAGATCATGTGATGTAAGGTGGTTAACCACTTCGGTGTTGATAAGGGCTTCGAAGACATTGCCAAAGAGGGGTAGGAAACTGATAGGACGGTAATTAGAAGGGTCGGAGTGGTCGCCAGAGTTCTTAAAGACAGGAACAATGGATGAGGACTTCCAGCAGTCAGGAAAACAGGATTCCTTGAGGCAGTAGTAGCCAATTCAGGCGCGCATTTCTTAAGGACAATGGCTGGTACCCCATCTCCACCACTAGCCTTGTGGGGGGTCTAAATTAGAGATAATGCCCAATACCAATGACGGGGATATGTGTAACCCGCTCTCAAATGGGCCTCAGTTCTGAGAGGGAAATCGGGTATGGGTACACCGGAAGAGTCAAGCGTTGAATTGAAAGAAAATTTCCAAGCAAAGCATTCAGCCTTGTCGGCAGAGGAGGTCAGGACCTCAAACTGGTTGAACAGGGGAGGTATAGAGGGTTTATATGTATATAATATGAAATGGACAAACTCCGACACTTATTTAAGACATTTTTTATGATTATACTTTTTTTATAGATACAAATATTTAAGTAAATGCTCTGTTTATAATAAACAGTATTAACAACATTTACTGGCCTGAATGTTAATAATAATAAATGTCATATATATATATATATATATATATATATATATATATATATATATATATATATATATGGCTTGAAGATTGTTTTTAACCATGAAACAGATAGTCACCGCAGGATGTTCACCTCAATGTCGACTTTTAGATTTACAAACACTCTGTCCCAGATATTGAGCATTTTAGATCATGAATATAGCATAAACTTAAAATTATATTTTTACCATATATATATATATATATATATATATATATGCAGTTAATATTTCTTATTCCTGTAAACATTATAAATAGTGCATACTCGTGTATTAGTAGACATCCTTTTTTGTCTTTTTTTAACAGTGAAATGAATGCTTAAAAGACCTACTAAAGAAACTGGTAAGGCAGATTTAGCTTAAAAGTCGCTTCCTTGACTCAAACAGTTTCAGGGTCGTGGCAGCCGGGGAGTGAGGGATTCTCTCCCCCTAAAATTTTACCAATTGTAGTATTTTTACAGTTTTTTTACAAAGATTGCAGCGAAAAAGGAATGATACATCATTCAATTGTTTTGGGGAATACGTTTCTAAAAAAGAGAGAACTTGACATCGATGATGCGGAACTTCTACGAAAACATCCAAAACGTTTGACTGATTTCTTTGGTCATGTGCAAGCAAATGAGCAGAACTTTTCCTCCGCTACTGAAATGTACAGAACGAAGTTGTTTGAAGCTCACGATTTAGTCACAACATCTATTACTGACAGGTTTGACCAATCTGACTTTGTAGAATATGGAATAATGACAAAATTTTCTTTTGTAGGCTTTGCTGAAATGTACAGAATAAAGTTATTTGAAGCTCACGATTTAGTCCCAACATCTATTACTGACAGGTTTGACCAATCTGACTTTGACGTAGAATATGGAATAATGACAAAATTTTCTTTTGATGGCTTTGCGGTGTGTAGAACATCCAAACAACGAAATCCATAAGGAATTAATTGAAAACAGTTCGCTTGTTTCAGTTTATGAGGGGAGGGGGAATTTGACATGTCGCTGCTGAATATTCAGCTCAAACATAAACCCAATTTATTGAAGTTTGATTGAGCAAATGCAAATATTCTAAAAATATTTGAAAAGGTGTGGTCCCTAAGTATATCAGTAAGATTTATTATTAGTGAAGTTTTAGAGTCCATACAACTCACTTTCTTAGCGGCGCGTCTTGGGTATGACGATAAACTACATCCAACAGCAAGGCGTCTCATCAGCGTTTGACGAGCGTGGAACCACCACTTAATTGCCGGTGTTCCCAGGTCCACCCTTACCCGGGGTGGTAGCACTTTGTTAGGGTCCCACCAATGGGCAAATAGACCCCAAATTGGGGTCAAAACACCATGAAAGTGTACAAAAATGTAAAAAACTTTGTAAAAAAAAAATTATTACCAGCTATACATTTTTGAAAAGAAATATTACCAGCAATACATTTTTTGAAAAGAAATATTTCCAGCAATACATTTTTTGAAAAAAAAAATATTACCAGCAATACATTTTTTGAAAAGAAATATTTCCAGCAATACATTTTTTGAAAAAAAAAATATTACCAGCAATACATTTTTTGAAAAAAAAAATATTACCAGCAATACATTTTTTGAAAAAAAAATATTACCAGCAATACATTTTTTGAAAAGAAATATTTCCAGCAATACATTTTTTGAAAAAAAAAATATTACCAGCAATACATTTTTTGAAAAAAAAATATTACCAGCAATACATTTTTTGAAAAAAAAAATATTACCAGCAATACATTTTTTGAAAAGAAATATTTCCAGCAATACATTTTTTGAAAAAAATAATATTACCAGCAATACAATTTTTGAAAAAAAAATATTACCAGCAATACATTTTTTGAAAAAAAAAATATTACCAGCAATACATTTTTTGAAAAAAAAATATTACCAGCAATACATTTTTTGAAAAGAAATATTTCCAGCAATACATTTTTTGAAAAAAAAAATATTACCAGCAATACATTTTTTGAAAAAAAAATATTACCAGCAATACATTTTTTGAAAAGAAATATTTCCAGCAATACATTTTTTGAAAAAAAAAATATTACCAGCAATACATTTTTTGAAAAAAAAATATTACCAGCAATACATTTTTTGAAAAAAAAAATATTACCAGCAATACATTTTTTGAAAAAAAAATATTACCAGCAATACATTTTTTGAAAAAAAAAATATTACCAGCAATACAATTTTTGAAAGAAAAATATTACCAGCAATACATTTTTTGAAAAGAAATATTTCCAGCAATAAAAATTGTCGACATAGATTAACCTATTGAGGTTGATATGCCGTAAAAAAAAAACAAATCAAAGCATCTCTTAGCGCCCGCTGTAAACGCTAAAAAATGAAATAATTTTTTCAGCGCTTAAAAGAGTTAAAATGTATTTACGACCAACTGTGGGTGAAAAGCGATTTGGAGATTTGATCATCATCATCATCATCATTATCATCATCCCTTTGACTTTTGTAATCGTAAAGCGGACCCGACTGCAGAAGCCACACTACATCTTTTCCACAACGGTCTATCAACAGCAGCCATCAGCAGCTCTGGCACAGTCATATCTGCCCATTGCCTGGTATTGTCCAACCAGTTTGTGCGTTGTTGTCCTCTCCTACGTCCACCTTCAACGGTGCCTTGCATGATGGTCTTGCACAGGCTGTCGTGCCTTTAATGTGTCCAAACCAAACCATTTTTATCCGTTTGACAATGGCGAGATAAGGTTCCTGATGTCCCACAAAACTTTCAACCCTTTTCTGCACAAACTCACTGCTTTTTTTGGGGGGGGGGAATTGTTCCCAATAGAAAATGCCAAGGACTTTTCTCATGCATTCGTCCTTAAACGCTTGGATCATTTTCTCTGTATCTGCCAACAGTGTTCACGTTTCGTAACCATACAGGAGAATGGAGACTATTGATGGTAATGCATAACCATGTCTAATAGATGTCAGTTATCTGTTATCTCCTGTTAATTCCCCCCTTCAGGTTCTCCACGGCCTTAACCAAGTATTGAACTCACACTCTCTGGGTCTTGTCACTGGATCTAACTAACGCCTTTATCCACTGTGCCATATGTCCTTGAACAGTCTACCCCAGCGAGCGAAATAAAGGATTCAGTTTCACATTCCAACCACCTGAAGAAGGCCGGAGATTACAACGGTCGAAACGCTGTGATAAATATGGCAACAAAGATGAGGATGATAGTCTGAACAATGTACATAGTGTACATAATACTTCATCTCAGAAACATAGACAGATACAACCTAGTGTGTCTGAAAATTTTAATTTTTAATATATTTATTGTTCAAAACGTATGTGTATATATATATACAGTGCAACCCGGATATAAGAGAGTTTTCGGGACCGGAGAAGAAGTCTCTTATATCCGGGTTTGGTCTATTTTATATACATTAACACAGGCTCTAATTTGTGAACAGAGAAAATCTCTCTTATATCCGGGTCTCTTATATCCGGGTTACACTGTGTATATATATATATATATATATAAGAGAGACAGACAGACAGACAGACATAGAGAGAGAGAGAGAGATACAAAGAAAGAAAGATGTGTGTGTGTGTGTGTGTGTGTGTGTGTGTGTGTGTGTGTGTGTGTGTGTGTGTGTGTGTGTGTGACTCCGGGGATCGGATTAATTGGTCTGAGCCCAAATAGTACAATTGCCAAGTGTATCAGTTTCAAAGCAACAAAATTCTCTTTTTGAACACGTTCTTCATCCTTGACTTTAGTGTCACACAAAAGACACAATCGCCAAGAATAAAATCATCCCTCGATCAGTTTCAATCGACTCCTTTTTATTGCTTCCTTTGAGCTTCGTGCTTGAAAATATTGTCTTTTGATAAAAACAATATTCATAATAAAGTTACACGAAGCAAAAAAAAAATAAAGAAGCTGGCAACTGAGGAAAGTGATGACAGGACCCAACACAGTTCAAATGCTTTTGATAACATGATTCAGGCACACAGATTTCTAATTGAACTACCAAAAATAATCTGTAATATCTCAAACGGCTTTAATTCTGTTTTTAAAAAAATAGCTTTTTTATTTCAACTTCAAAGATTTAAATCTTGACTTGTTCATTAAAATGTTAAATGAGATATTTAAAAAACATGCAGATATTTAAGAAAAAAGAGGAACTGAAACTGAAAACATCTACCCAAGTTAAAGAAATTTTTCTTTTCACCCACAGTGTGTGCGTGTGTGTAAATTGTCGCGATCTGGACAAACAAGAAATAGGGACATTATTTACATTTTTCGGACTATTGTCCTCATCTTTTGCCGCCATATTTATCACAACGTTTCAGCCGTTGTACGCTCCGGCCTTCTTCAGGTGTTTGGAATGTCGAACTGAACCCTTTATTTCGCTCACTGGGGTAGACTGTTCTAGTTCCACGTGCCATGTTTAATGGATGTTAGTTATCAGTTATCTCCTGTTAATTTTTCCCTCTGAAAGTTCTCCACTGCCTTAACCGGGTATTGAACTCATACTCTTTGGGTCCTGTCACTGGATCTAACTAACGCCTTTATCCACTGTGCCATGTGTCCTTGAGGATGAATTTCGGGGTATTATAAACCTAATGTTTTCAGGAACCATTTTTACCAGTGCTCATATTGCAATTTTTGCTGTTATCATTGCAATTTTTACCAGCGCTCAGATTACAACTTTGTTGTTATTATCGCTTTTCTCTTTTTCACATATGGCTGGCAGACTGTTTTTTGAGTATTGTTGTCCTCCTCCTCCTCCTCCTCTTGTACTCGCCTATCCCAGTTAAGGCAGTGTAGAATTTTCAGAGGGAAAAATTAACAGGAGATAACTGATAACTAACATCCATTAAACATGGCACATGGAACTAGAATAGTCTACCCCAGTGAGCGAAATAAAGGGTTCAGTTCGACATTCCAACCACCTGAAGAAGACCGGAGCGTACAACGGCCGAAACGTTGTGATAAATATGGCGACAAAGATGAGGACAATAGTCCGAATAATGTAAATAATGTACATAATACCTCATCTCAGAAATATAGACAGATATTGCAGAAATAGGGAATATATACACACACACACACATACATATATATATATATATATATATATATATATATATATATATATATATATATATATATAAGTGAACATTGAAGTCAACACTCAGAATCGACAGACTGTTTCAAACCAGAATGCAATCAGCAAGCCGCATGTGCTGTTTTTTTTTCGACTATTTATATGTACGGGTCAGTGGTGCATTGTGGGTAGTCCATTCTAACTGTTATTTTGGCGGGTGTGGTTTGTTTATTTATATGTATTAATTTATTTTACTTGTTTTTATTTATTTTTATTTTATATATTTATTTATTCTTTTCGTTTTTCAATGTTTTAGCAACATAGTAAAAAACTTTTTTTTAAATTAGTCAGATCGTTTATTTAGTAGTTTGTTTTGGTCTGGGAATGTAATAAAATTTATTTCTTCGTCGAATTTTCGGATTGATTGTTGTAGTCTATTCTAACGGTTATTTTGGCGGTGTGGTTTGTTAATTTGTTTATTATTTTATTTATTTATTATTTGGATTGATTATTTTTACTTGTTTTTGCTTATTTATATTTATTGTTATTTATTCTTTTCAGTCTGTTCTCACGGTTTTTTTTGTGAATTTGTTTATTTATTTATTTGGATTAAAGTTTTTTCCTATTTATCTTTATTTTATATATTTTTATTTATTCTTTTCGGTTTTCGATTTTTAAATAACAGTATTTTTTAGATGAGTTTGATCGTTTGTTCAGTATGTTTGCTATGGTCTTGGGAGGTAGTTATGGCTATTTTTTCGTCCAATTTTGGTCTGGGAATGTAATTAAATTGATTTCTTCGTCCAATTTTCGGATTGATTGTTGTAGTCTATTCTAACGGTTATTTTGGCGGGAGTGGTTTGTTAATTTGTTTATTATCTACTTTATTTATTTATTTGGGTTGATTATTTTTATTTGTTTTTCTAATCATTTTTTTATTTTTATTTATTCTTTTTCGTCTATTCTAACGGTTTTTATGGTGAGAGTGGTTTGTTAATTTGTTTATTATCTGCTTGTATTAATTTATTTTGCTTTTTTATTTTTATTTAGTTTATTTTATTTATTCTTTTCAGTTTTCGATTTTTAAGTAACGTAGTAAAATTTGTTTTCATGTTTGCAGTTTGAGATTAGTTCACATCGTTTATTTAGTAGTTCCTTTTGGTCTGGGAAGGTAATAATAGCTATTTTTCCTCCAAGCAAAGTTTGCAGTTTTTGGATTGATTTGATTTTGTAGGTTGATGTTGCTTTCGTTATTTTTCATTATATCTTTGGTGTGATTTGCGTTTTGTTTTTAATTTCCCAGATATACTTAGAAAGCATTGTGCTGTTTGCGTATTTACTATTTGTGAAAGATGTTTTGTGTGCATAGTTTCCTTGTTTCCAGGGCCCTTCAGTTATTCCTATGTATATTTTTCTTCGTTATCTGGTGATTTTACCATAGCTTTGTATATTACGTTGCTTTGTTAGCAATAACCGTTTAAGAGACATTCATTCTTTATTCTGCAGTTACACGTGGGTTTAATTTGTTCGGGTGGTTTGTTGATAGTTTTCCTGTTGTGCTTTTTTATTATTTGTGCCATGTTCTCAGTGGAACTGTAGCTGATTTTTACAGTGTTTTTATTGAATATTTTGTGTAGAGTGCTTGGTTCCGGGAGTGTTTGTGTAAAAGTTTGAAGAATATTTATCTTATGTTTGTTTTTACGTTTTTGAACAATATGATATTTCTCTTCCTCTCTTTCTCCATTGTGAACTGTATCGAAGGTCATCCCTAGAAGAACCGACCAGTAGTCCAATAGATAATCTGATGGAGATGTTGACTTTCTGTACACAAACAACACACTTCGGAATGGGATCACACATATATCAACAGGATGAGGGCTTAGCAATGGGCTCGCCATTATCACCAGCAATGGCGAATATATACATGGAATACTTTGAGGAAATGGCATTAGAATCTATATCTCTAAAGCCAACTATATGGTTACGGTACGATGACACCTTCATATTCTGGCCACACCAGGAAGATGTTCACGTTCTACTGGACCATGTGAACTCAATAAGACCTTCGATACAGTTCACAACGGAGAAAAAGTGTAACAACACACTCCCATTCCTGGATGTTCTAATATCTCGAACAGAGCATGGGTTCAAGACATCCGTATACCGTAAACCGACATTCACCGGACAGTACCTCAATTTCAACTCCCACCATCCATACAGGGTAAAGAAAGGGATCGTCCGCTGCTTACAACACCGAGCAAAAATCATATGTTGCGACACAGAGACATTAGATATAGAATTGGTCAGTATAAGTAGTACCCTACAACGTAACAACTACCCTGGGTACATGGCAGCAGCCCCCCAAAACTTGGATAGGCGGGTACAAGAAGAGGAGGAGGAGGACAACAACACTTAGAAAACAGTCTGCCTGCCTTATGTGAAGGGGTTATCAGAGAAAATACAACATCAGGACAACCTTCAAAAGCTGGACGACACTTCGCAGATATTTATCCCGAGTAAGACACCCCATAGAGTAGAACATGACTAAACACAGTGTGAAATCTATCCCGTGCAGCTGCGGAAAGAAATATAAAGGAGAGACAGTCCGCCCCCTTAAGGTGAGGCTTCAAGAACACCAGAAAGCTCTAACACAAGGAGAAGTGGAAAAATCAGGCGTGGCTGACCACATATGGAGAGAGAAGGGAGATCACCGCCCTCTGTGGGATCAGGTTGAGATCATAGACAAGGAACACCATTGGAAAATTCGTAAACTTAAGGAATCAGTACATATGCTAGGCCACAAAAATATCCTGAGCCGACCAAGCATAGAAATGAATACAATATGGGAACCAGTAATAAGGAGTGCCAGAGAAAAGCGATAATAACAACAAAATTGCAATATGAGCACTGGTAAAAATTGTTTTTGTTACAACAAAAATTGCAATATGAGAACTGGTAATAATGGTTGCTGAAGACATTAGCTTAATAATACCCAGAAATTCATACACAGATGTCCTCAAGGACACATGGCACAGTGGATAAAGGCGTTGTTTAGACAATACCCAAACAGTGTGAGTTCAATACCCTGTTAAGGCAGTGGAGAACTTTCAGAGAGAAAAATTAACAGAAGATAACTGATAACTGACATCCATTAAACATGGCACGTGGAACTAGAACAGTCTACCCCAGTGAGCGAAATAAAGGGTTCAGTTCGACATTCCAACCACCTGAAGAAGGCTGGAGCGTACAACAGCCGAAACGTTGCAATAAATATGGCGACAAAGATGAGGACAATAGTCCGAATAATGTAAATAATGTAACCTCTTCAAATCAAGTGTTAATCATTGTCTTTATTACATATATACTGCACTTCTTATCTCCGCTTACATTCATGCAACACCATCATTAACCCTCTACCTTGAGTGTCTCTTCGGCCTTGTATAGGGTAAACTGTAAGAAATTAACTCAGTCGAAATTCGAACCAGGTTTGCTCGTTTTGTTTCCTGTGCTTAAAACTATTTCGCTAACTTTCATCTCATATAACGCATAATAAAATCGAAAATATCAAAAGCTACTGGAAAGGAAAAAACAACACTAAATTCGTAAAGGTCACTGTCATGTCATGCTCAGATCAGTGATAAACAGTTGGACCGTCTGGCGAGAAGTTTCATTGGACGGCTTGAATGACCTGCCCAAATCGACTGAGAAAATGAACACTTGTCGAAAACAATAAAGGTCAAGGTGATAGCTCCGTTTTGAGGGGGAGATGTTAAACCTTTTACTTGATAGGATATCATTTTTTTTTTTTTTGCGTGTGTGCTTATTTTTCCAATTCTGCGAAAGGTTCATTAGCGATGGATTTATTTGTAACATGCTGTCGATATTTTATTACTAATCTCAAATTAGATCTTTTAATAACACGCCAATTACAAACTGTCTTCTGTCGTCGGATTATTTGATTCGTTTGTATAGAAGTGGTGCAAAGACACGTTTATCAGCCAGGAATCGGTGAACTCAGTTTCAATCCCGGCTAAGGCTACGTTCAGCTGTAACACACGTAGGTTAACCTGCGCTTTGTCGTATCGTCTGTTATCTTAACATCAAATGTCTAATCCCTTTTATGTTATGTTGGTTGACCGAGAAGAGTTAGCATGTGTCTCTTTGAGAAAAACCGTTATTCTGTAATAACCTTTTCGCTTCGCAATTAATAACAATAAAAAACAGTTATAATTATTTTCAATCAGAAAAAAATAAATACCCCTGAATATTTCACGGTTTTCTATTTTAATTTTCTGATGAATCATAATTTAATCATAAGTTAATGACTGAAAAAGCTACGTGCAACTTTAACAAAATATTGCAATCATAAAAATGAATACAGTTCATTCTTTAAAGAAGTAAGAGGGTACAAATGAAAAGATTTGAAATTGACAATTTTTTCCATTTCACAGAAGCAGGCGTTAAGCACATAAGAGTTTTATCCTTCTCTTATCTTCCATTCCTTTCCTTTTCTCACTGAAACCTAACAGCATCACTGATATGTCTTTACCGTCTTTCCTCGCAATCAAAACGGAATAGTGCATTATTTATGACGTATTAGTAGGATGTGACATGCATAGTTACTAAGAAGGCGGCAGGATTAGAATAGATTTTTAAGATTTAATTTTAAAACTCGATTACAGATAAATCGAGTTCGATTCCCAGTAGAGATTTTGCTCTTGTTTAACTGAAAAGCATGAATCCAGTTCTACCTTCACAATCATATGGTTAGATATCTTCCGAAAATGTCTCGCCACTGGCTGCGACGATGACGGAGAAAGGGGCACTGGAGACAGACCACTAACTACTCCCCGATTGCTGACAGTAGCAACTGTGACAAGCTGTTGCACCCGTTATCAAATTTGATTTGCGGTTGTCGCTGCTGTTTGGCTTCGTTTTCTCGGTTTCAGATAATCAAATAAAAACTTTCGAGAGATAACCAAAAAATAATCTTAACTTCTTCAGAAAAGAATTTAATAAAGTTTTCGCTTTCTATATCGTTTTTTTTTTTTTTTCATAATTCTTGCCTTCAGAAATATTTATAATCATTTCTCACCATTTCCAATCCCACTAATAGCTTGTGGAGCAAAGACGGAAATAAACACCAAGCCAGTCAATCATCAAATGACAAAAACATGTTTTCTGAGTCGGAGGATCCGCGCATTCTTCCGGTTAATAAGTTAACTCTTTGAAAATAAATAGTTAACATTTTCCAACCCACGGATTGCGTTTCCGCCAACAATATTTAACATGCTTCGTGATCCCTTTGAAGAGTATTTAAGTAAAATCTTTAGATGGACAAAATCAGTAAGGAGATAGAGTCGGATACATTCACACATCTTCCGCACTGAGCGACGTGACATTTACACTCTTCCTCACGAAGCTACGTGACACTTACACTTGCCTCCTCACTCTCTCCGTTGCTTCTTTTTTCTCACACATACACGCAAAGAAATCACATGTCTCTTCATCTTGACAACCAACTACAAACAAGACGCCGATGCTTTTTTCACGATTTTGAATTAAGAGGTTTCCTTCTCTTAATTTGATTGCCACCCAAAGCTATAGAACCTAGTCTACACTTCTATCTCACCTCTAGTTATGGGGAGAAGAGATAGACTCATACCTTTCCAAAGAGCATTTGTACAAAAGTAAAGGCAACAGACTAACATGGAATTTGAACTCGGCTCACCGATTCCACCTTACATTACCCACTTTAGAATACATTTTCCTATTTCTCTATTTCAACTATTAAAGTTTTATACTTTTAACCATTTTCCTTTCAGTACTTAACTCTTCTCAAACACTAAAAATGTACTAAAAAAGAAATGAAACTTTTCTCATTTTCCAGTCTGCTTACTGATGTTTTTTAGAATAAGAGTTGCAAAAAGAAAAACGAACAGAAATAAAATAAAAGGAATAAATGTGAAATTCATTACTATTACGTCTAATACTACTAGAATGAAATGTAAACATACAAAATGGCGTCGTATGGTGTTTGAAAGAATAATGAATATAGTTAAATAGCCTTCGTAGCTTAATCAGTAATACGCGGCTATAAGAAAAGAAACTATCATTCGACAATGCACCTTTTTGAGTTGGACAACCTTGGAAGTTAAGGTAACGTATTCTGGGATATAGTCAATATGGTGCAATAGTAAAACAAGGTCGAAAATAACGGATCTAAAAAAATATTAATATTTTATGCCTTCGATCGAAGGAAGAATATGTAGTTTTTGGCAAGGTCCATACTCCTTCGAACTTTGTGGACTTTCGCTACAGAATCACAAAGAACTTTACGAAATAACTGGAATTGTATCACTTAAAGACTTTCAACAACTAAAATTCATAGAAAATGTAATTCGAAGAGAAAACTATGCCATAATCAAGATTCTGACGTTCAACACGAATTCAAACAAAAGGTTAGGAAAAAAACTCCCATTAATACTAAAATTATTTTATGAGGAAAAATTCATGCATTATAACCGAAAGTATCTCTGCTCCGAAAATAGCTCGGCCAATGAATGCCGAATGTTTGCTTATAAGGATATGGTTAATATTTTTTTCTTTATTTCCTTTGATTTCTGTCGTGTACATATTTCTTTCCTCGTCCTGCCCAGAGACCTAAGGTTAGAAATGGCATCATGACACTTTCCACTGAAAAAAATATATATATTTTACATAGATAAAGCCCTTCGTAAAGTGTGGGCTGTACTTGTGAGAACAATTTTTTGTATTTCTTTGAGGCATGGGCTTCCAGGAATCTCTTCCATGAGTCTACTGGAATCTTTTCCAACCAACTGGAGGGCTCCATCTACAACAGGGATTGTTGATGTTCCCATGTGGCACTTTTTTGAGATTTCTATTTCAAGGTACATTTGAGATTACTATTTCAAGGTATATTATTATTTTTTATTTCCTTTTATATCTGCTGTTTACACATTTCTTTCCGGTTCCTGCCCAGGGACCTAAGGTTAGAAATGGTATCATGACACTTTCCACTGCAAAAAAAAAAGAAAAAATTACATAGATAAAGTCCTTCGTAAAGTGTGGGCTGTACTTGTCAGAATAATTTTTGTATCTCTTTGAGACATGGACTTCCAGGGATCCCTTCAATTAGTCTACTGGAATCTTTTCCAACCAATCCTAAGGCTCCAACTACAACAGGGATTGTTGATGTTCCCATGTGCCACATTTTGAGATTTCTATTTCAAGGTCCTTGTATTTTAACAGCTTTTCGAATATCTTCAAAGATACATTGCAGTCTGCAGGGACTGCCATATCAATAAGGAGGCATTTTTTTATTTGTGGTCTTTAATAACAATGTCTGGGCGGTTGGCTTTGATTGTTCTGTCAGTGTGTATTATGTAGTCCCATAGAATTGTAACAGGTTCTATCTCCGTAACCGGGTCTGAGTGGTGTTCGTACCAGTTTCTTTCAGTTTCCTTCCCATAGAAGTTGCAAATTTTTCAGTGCACATATTGGCCCACTCTGTCATGCCGGTTTTTATATTCAGTGGGTGCCAATATCGTGCAACCTGATACAAGATGATCAATGGTTTCTGGATATTTATCACAGAATCTGCATTTTGGGCTATCAGAGTATTTTAGTATATGTGCTTGATAATTCCTAGTTAACAAGCATTGGTCCTGTGCAGCAAGGATAAAACCTTCAGTTTCAGCTTTCAACCCTGCATTACGTAGCCACTGATGGGTACGGTTTTTGTCTACGTCAGCTTGTTTGGTACGAGCAGAGTATTGGCCATGAAGCGATTTATCTTGTCATTGTTTCTGTATCTGGTCGGTTGCATCTGTCTTTGCTTTCTTTTTTGCAGCTTCAGCCGGTTTACCGTGCTGTACTTGTATTTCTGCGCCCATTTGAACCTCCATTTTGAATTTGTTGGCTTCCTTTATTATGGAGTAAAGACGCTTACTACTTACATGTTCCTTGACACATACCATCATCCAGTCTTCTGTAGTTTCCAAGTATCCTTGGAGGCCAATTTTTGTAGTTTTGTAGGACAGTTCTAGTTGAACTAATCCTCTGCCTCCTTCGGATCTGGGCACAAACAGGCGATCAACATCAGCTTTGGGATGATGCATGCGGTAGCAAGTGAGGAGCTTTCTCGTTTTGGCGTCCATTCGCTTAATTTCAGCTATGGTCCAGTTAAGGACGTTAAAGCTGTATTGCACCACAGGGACAGCCAAGGTGTTTATGGCTGATATTCTGTTTTATGAGTTTAGCTCTTTATTACCAGACGTACACGCCTGTAGTACTCCTTTCTTACCGTCTCCTTCATTTGGGGGTGTTGTATGCCATCTCCTTCGCTAATTTCTAGGTACTTATAAGCTTCATCATGCTCCAGTTCCCTAATCTTTGTGACAAAATCTAAATCTATTAAGGGTGCTTCGGTAATTCTACCTTTCTTGAATGTTACTTTAGCACATTTATCTAATCCGAAGTTCATACCTATGTCGTCACTGAAGTATTTTACAATATTGAGGAGGCCCTTCAACTCATTGTCGCCTTGGCAAAGAGTTTGAGAGCATCCATGTAGAGTAGGTGATTGAATATTTTCTTATTTATTTTGTAACCATAGCTACTGTTGTTCAGTTCATGCGTAAGGGGGATTATTATTATTATTATGATTATTATTATTTTTATTGTTATTATTATTATTATAATAATAATAATAATAACAATAAAAATAATAATAATTATTATTATTATTATTATTATTATTATTATTATTATTATCAGGGCTTAAAATGAGTGACTGTATCATCAACCGTGTCGTACCTGTCATTTTGGACACACTATTCTTCACCTGTCAAAACTTGCTGACGCTTGAAACTCTATATCTCTCTCACTTTTCTTCTTCTCTTTCCTCTTACTCTTTCCTACGCTCTCTCTCTCTCTCTCTTTCTCTCTTTCTCTCTCTCTATCTATCTATCTATCTATCTACCCTTCCCCCTTAGTTTCTCTTTATATTAAATTACTATAATGGAGCCTCGAGAAAATATATTTGTAAATGTTTTGATGTTTTCTCGTGGGAATCTCGGTTACTGTTTTTGTCAGTCGGGAATAAAAATAATGAAATACCTGAACTAAATTACTGTAGAGAAGATAAGACACGCTAAAATGAACAATTGTGTTTTCTCGTTTGACTCAGTTCAAGTTCATTAGAAAAAAATAAACATTGTTTTTCGCTAAAAAAAATTTTTAATAATTAATTTCTTGCTAAAGCTTATAACTTCAGTGACTGAAATATCAAAAGCTATCGATATGTTGATATTTTACTCATCGACATATCGTTCTACAGATTTCATTTTTTATTTCACTCATTTTATTATTACAGTTAATTTATGATACAATTTAAAATTTGGAAAACATGTCTCAATTTCTTAGATGAAACGTTTCCGTTATCAATTTTGACTAATTTTTCTTTTCATCTTTTGTGTTGGCGATAATCTATGGCCGTAAGTATAGACAGCTAGAATAAAACAAAATGCATTCTAATTCAACGTGATTTAAACTCGTGCCCCAGATACTTAAGAGCCCATATCATATGGATATGGTCTTACTTATTTTATCACATTTCATCCAGTGGGAATATACCATTAAGAAATATGATAGCAGTTAAATAGAGTGCTCAGTACTGAAAGCAGAGCAAGAAGGAAATTACAAATAAAAGACAAAAGTTTTTTGTTCATTTACTACAATAATTTCGTCTTTAAATCACTTAAATTTTTCAAAACACAGGAACTTATCTATTTTTGAGTATACTAAATTTGCTTAGTTCCGCATTTAAAAGGTTAATATATATATATATATATATATATATATATATATATATATATATCAGGTATGCTATGTTTATGGGATAAAGTGCCGAATATCAGAGATAGAGCGTATGTAAATATAAACGTGAACATTGAAGTCAACACTCGGAGGCGACAGGCTGTTTCATGCTGAACGCAATCATTAGGCCTGTAGCCTGAGTGTTGACTTCAATGTTCACTTCATATATATATATATATATATATATATATATATATTAATTTTTTAAATATTATCTTAAGACAGTATTTCTTAAATATGTATCTATTTTCGTGGGATGTAAATGATTAGCGGATCATAACACGAAAACGCTGAACCGAGTTCGAATTCCAGATTAAGGTTATATTCACTTTAAATATTCGTCGAAAAGATATGAGCTCTCTCCTCAGCTATGGATAGACTGGGTTATTCAGCTTTGGCTGGCAACGGATCTAAGAGAATAAAAACTCTCTATTCTCGAACTCGAGTAGATGGAAACCTTATCAGCTATGAACCTACGAGTCGGTTGGAGCGAGTGAGTTATTTATGTCTTTAAAAACGTTATGTGTGTGAGAGAGAGACAGACAGAGAGAGAAGATAAGTCTTACGGAACCTTTTACAAATATGTTTCTGAAAATGTCTTCCAATTTATCTCCTTAATTCCTAATAACAAATTGCCGCATTATAAATGTTTTTAAAACTTTAAACTTTTTAAACTTATTTTAAATAAAAATATTTAATAAATATTGGAATATTTTATAATTTTATTTATTAGATTCACTTTCGTTAATTCCAATTAAGCTGGTTTTAAATGCTAATCCTTCAAATTTAGGGAAATTGCATAGACTTATTTGCTAAATTCATATTAATGCACAAGGGAAACGCCCCAGAAAACGAAGTGAGTATCTGTTATGGGAACTTACCCATAATAATAATGGACTATTCCGGACATCATAAATACTGCGCCTCAAGAGGGAGCAGCGTTCAGTTCAGAGAGTCAGAGAGTCAGAGACAGAGTCGCGTCAGACGATTACTGTAAGACATTGGAATAGTGATACATGTCGAGACAACATAGTTCTCTCTATCCTAACCTGATTGTTATTACTAACACTTCTACTTCTTTTGTACATATTCCATTTGTAATATATCTGTGTTATTCCATACCTGTGTTCGAGTTATTCTTCATTGGCTCTACCTTGGACCATCATCGTGGTACAAGGAACTTGGACTATAACAGTATCAAATGTTCGAATTCTGGTTTCTGATAGCGTTTTATCATCATTTTAAAAGGCATGAACTTATTCTTCCTCACAACCTGCTCTGTTGCTCGTCACCTCAACGAAATTTCTTGTGTTCAACCCTGAGACAAGACAATGATTTTCTATTTTAATACTTCTGCACTTTCAAAAATACCCCGACACTATATTCAGAAGTTAACAATTGATTACACGGACTGAAAACTTTTGCAACGTACGGTGGGCGTTAATAATTAAGTATAACTCAAGACTTCAATATTAAGATAAAACCGTATTTAATTACACCTGCAAATAAATATTAAACAAGAACAAAGAAGTAAAAGTCATCCAAAAATAATTAACCATTTCACTGAATATCTTGTTAGTTCGGTTTAAAGTCCGGTAAATCCTAAACCAAAACCCAAATCATCGACGCACAATAATTCACACTAATTCGACTTGATAGTTCCACTCAATAGTCACTCAATAATCACACCAGTCAGTAGTCTGACACCGCTATTTATACAGCTGGCAAAAAACATATATTCATAAGTCCAGAGTGACAAGCTCGAACCTCGGTAGTAACTCATATTCTTCCTATATGACAAAAAACTTTTGTGGATAGCCAATGAAAATAGCAGTAAGGAAAAGCTAAAATCTGATTGGAACATTCTAGTCTGATAATCTATTAACACAATCCTCCGAGGCCAATGAAATAAATGCTGGCACCACCCAAGGTTCGATTTTCGGCCCTACTCTCTGTGATCTTTTGTGAATATCTATGCAGGTGAAACAACGATATATGGCGGCATCTCCAAAAATCTAGACAACCAGAGCCTGGCAACTGATCTCTACCCTGACTCAGTTCTAACAGCTCAATCGTGATGATGCAGATCACATATAATACTTGAAAAATCAAACTAGTGACGTTCCACCATCACCAAGCAGACCCTGAATATCCACCTATCGCGATATGCGGGTGTTCTCTCAAGGAGACCTCTTGCCTTGGACGCCTATTGAAGCAAGCTCATCCCAGACCTCTAGTGGAACTCCTGTATACGATCCGTGAAATTTCCCAATCTTTACTTTCTAGTCTTGCGGCGTTGAATTATTTCTCACCCTACAACCCTCTCCCATAAACATTCCGAGCCACTCTCTACTCTATCGCCATTTCCATGGCAAATGTTCTGCCAAACTACATTTCTTATTCCAATTCTAACCTTCACACTGTCCATTCCCTTTGTATTCCATTAGTAAGTTCTTCCCACTACTAGAACAGGTTCTTCTCACAAACCGCTGTTTTGTAGAACCGACTCCCAAGAGGATGCTTTCCAAATCACTACAATCGTAATATCTAGTCTAGGATTAATCCATATATCCTCAAAAAATAAGCCTCTTCTCCCACATATCCCCACAAAATATGCCTCTAACCTCTTACTCTTACCTCTCGTAAAACCTCCTCCTTGAGGCGCTCTTGAGCCTTTTATAGGGTAAAAATTAATTAAAAAAACATTTCCTGGCGGAGTGATCTAAAAGCAAGCTGTATGGTAGTTTCACTTATATAGTTTTAATTATCATAGCAAGATGATCTTAATGGCCAGTTCACTAATGAAGTGTGTTCGATTCTCGCTGGGTGTTCCACTATTATAACCTTGTGCCAGACATCTTATTAAATAAACTCAGTGCAGATCCAGCCTTGTGGTGTTTTGGGTGTCAATGTGTGAGACAAGCAAAAGGGTTAGGATTTCGTATGCCCCCTTTTCAAGGTCGAATTCTTATTGCTGTATATTTTCTATTTGGTGAACACAAGTCTCTGTTTTTAAACAGAACAATTTTCGTCTACTTGCCTCGGCTTACGAGAGTATTTAACAAAGAAAATGTGTCCTTCGGCAGGATTCGAACCTGGGTCCCACTTATGTAAGTGAAACTACCGTATAGCTCGACGTGCTTTTAAACCATTCAAAAGTATGGTGAAAATTACTATCAAAAGAAATTGTAATTTTGCATATGTCACTTCATGGTATTCGTAAGTTGTTATCGCTAAGGAATTGTTTTAATTTACTAAGTTTTGCAATGGTGACGGAGCCTAAATTCACTACTGTAGCAATGGTCTCCGATAATAGCTTGCTAACCATAGCACTGCGTCAAGCACCATTTTTACCCAGCCAGAACGTCGCCAAATATAAACAGAAATATTAATCACGTCGTGTCCGGAAGGAAAATGGTGTAGGAGTATACGATGCACTTGATAACATTTTTTTTTTTTTACCAAATGTTTATAAACGTTTACATTTACAAGCCTTTTCTCTTTTTAAAAGGTTGCTAACATCTTCTTGAGACTTGGCGGCATTTCCCTCTCGCAGATCGGAATGTACATAGCAGCAAAGGTTGAAAAACTGACAAAACCGAGACTCAGGGCTACCCACTACACCTTCCGAGGCCAGTCCCCAGTCGACTAAATTCAAGAGAAAACTTTTACTAAAAGGAATCCGCCCCCCCACACACACACACACATTTCACAGATATATAGAATTGAATTGTGGAAATGGTTAGAAAAAACTAGCAAAAGAATCTATGAAAGACCCTATAGAAAGACTGGAAGGGAACACATTGTTAGGGGCGAGGTGTACCCTCCCAATGGAGTATAAATAGAAGTTTGTAGAACAATGGGCAATATATGGGCAAATATTTTGTTCTTGTTATTAAGACAAGCACTTGCTGTGAGTCTGCTAAAAGAAGACAGAACACTGAAGAAGAATTGCAAAACTCCCGCCCTCACCTGATCTAATCAATATTGACCTGCTCAACATCGACGAAACAGCATTTATTGGCTGGCTAGCTGTCTGTTGCGACAATCAATACATACATTTATATGGCGATTTTAACTTTAAATATTACCTTCGGCATTATTAAACTTTATGAATTCGTATTTTGTTTCTTAATTTCAAAATTGCGATGATCAAATTTCTTTTTCTAATGTCAGTAAATTGATACAAAAGTTATCAACATCATCTTTCGCATAATGTTAATGAAATCTTAGAAGTGTCTTTGAAGTTTACTCAGCTCTCAGAGAAATCACTCAACTGTAGAACGACTTTAAGAAGCCTTAGGAAAATTCTTGGTATTGTAATCAAATTACCTTACAGAAATGAATGCTAGTCAGCATTTAAATAATTAACTTTCTTTGCGTGATAAAGACTGTTTTTGACAAGATTGTTGCTGGCAATAAAATATGATTTATTACGAAAATCAACCCGAAAGAAAGTCGTGGCTAGATTCAGGAAAACTTAGCTTTTAACGGAACAAAATCTTCTAGATGTTTCAAAATAAATTCATTATAATGAATTACTGGAAACTGAACAAACTTTTACTGCGTAACACTACAGGGAGTAACTGGCTTGTTTGAAGGATGAATTAAGGAGAAAATACTATTTTCTAGGCAAGGAATCAACCGGGTTTTTTATCCTTGCCGATGAACGTTCTTTCAGTTTGAAATGTGACACAACACTGAATTATAGCCAATAAAGATAAGTGTTCAGAACATGTTATTCATATCGCATTCCTACAACGATTTGTGTCTTTCGTAATTACGCTTTCTGTAGATATGTATGCGTTAAAATAAAAGCTACTACTCCTCACCCCTATAAAGTCATGACATTTTATGCATGACTTTTATCAGTGCAAACATCAGCCCTTGGTGGGGGTCAAATAATATTCTTAGTCTAGTGCCTGAAAGAAAATAGTTTGTGTCGACTCTAGTACTGGTACACTTGGATTTATTACACCAGATTTTGACATTATCTATCTTCCTAAGAACGAGATGATGAGAAATCTGTGTCTCTGGTTCCATTTTCACACAGCTATTCACATTTGAATCAAATCAGCATTACTCATGTTTCAAAATGGAGATCGCCGACATTTGATTTTGACTTGGCAAGCATGGGAGATAACTGTTTAGGATGGTGAATATTGACATGGTAAGAATTCTGACTTTAGTATCAATTATAATTAGTATCTTTATAATTACGAGGGTCATTCAATAAATAAGGTGAATTTTTCGGTATAAGGACTTCTAATACAGATAGAAGCTTACTATTCTTTCTTTTATTTTTCAACGTAGTCTCCCAGTACTGTCACACACTTTTCCCATCTGTGCACAAGCTTCCGTATTCCCTCAGCGTAAAAATCTTTGGACTGATGACTCAGCAAGTCGCTCACAACACTTTTGACTTCATCGTCACTTTTAAACTTCGTGCCTCTCGTGAACGCTTTCAAGGAACCAAACAGGTGAAAGTCTGAAGGAGCAAGGTCTGGGCTGTAAGGGCGATGAGGGAGCAGTTCCCAGCCCAGCTCGTTGATGGTCTGCACCGTTTGGACTGCTGTGCTGTTTGTGCTCTGCAGTAAGCATCTTTGGCACCCACCGGCAGCTGACCTTGTGTGCTGTCCCAAGAGATAAGCTCAAAGTCCTTGCAATGTCATCCACTGTCACCCTTCTGTCAGACTGAATGAGGTCATTGACTGATTCGATCACCTCAGGAGACCTCACTCCTGTAGGCCCCCCAGGCCTGTCTTCATCCTCAACACTGCTCCGTCCTTCTTTAAGCAATTTAGCCCACTTGTAGACATTTTTTGGCTGAAACATGTGGCACCATACACAGTTGACATTCTCCTATGAATTTCAACTGGTTTACACCCTACAGCAACCAAAAACTTGATAACTGACCGCTGTTCAATCCTGGAGCATGCTTCTTGGACGGCCATCTTTGTTAATCGCCAAAACTCTGAAAGTTTTTTTTAATCTGCAAAAGAAATTAAATCCATGTGAAAAAGAAGTAAAACAAAAACAAATTTTTAAAAGTAAGCTTCTATCTGTATTCGAAGTCCTTATACCGAAAAATTCACCTTATTTATTGAATGACCCTCGTATTAGTATCTTTATAATTATTCTTAATATTTTTAAAATTAACTATGAAAAAATTATCGTGCAGTCTTTAAAAATGTGTCCGTATTCTTGATTGTCACAAGATTTTAAGAGAATATATTGATATATCATTTTGGCAGGAGTCATTAACCCCAGAACACTAACCATCAATTAAAGTTACACCACGACTAACCATGGGTATATCATACCCGATTTTGAAATATCAAAAAATGTTAAATATCTTATAATTCTTCAAACTCTAAATTACCCACTTCATCATCAGAACTCTCACATAAAATAGCCTCTATTTCACTGTCTGTAATTGATTTCTTTACTCAAAGCCATTTTGAATAGACCTGTAATCTGAAAGGGTAAAATAAATTTGTAAATAACACACAATCACTATTTACACAGCCTCATAATTCTGTTTTTCATTCCACCGTTGATCACTAAAATAGTACGTAAACACTATCGTGGGTAGTCTGTACCCGCCGTGCACAACACCGCGTATCACCAACCATGGGTATACCTTACCCAAACGCAGGCCTACAGCACTGGGGAGTAGAGAGAGCGAGACAGCGCAACCTTCCTCTACACTGTCAATTCGGCAACTGAAGCTACTAAGCAGCTGGGACCCGACAGAGCGCGGGGACCATATGCACGCTCAATGACGTCATTTGCGCTGGGTATTATATACCCATGGTTAGTGATGTAGGGTTAAAAAGAATTTACAATCAGGATGAACATATATATTTTTTTTAATTTCCTGACCTTTCACTGTGCAGTCGATTATGATGCTCCATGGCTTCCGTAGTCATGTTTTCTGGGAAACGATAAATATCAATATTTTTATGGCAGTCGTTTTAATGAGCTCTCCTCTTTGCTACCTCAAACTCATAAATTTAAGCGTGTAACTAGATTGGCGACTAGGTCTGACCGTTTTACTGTTGAAATAGCTACATGTAACCGTAAGTTCTCTCGCATTTTTCGTCTGTGGAACTCTCTTCCGGCTTCTTTATTTCTCGTATGCTACAACATCCATCACCAATTCCTGACTATCTGATTCCTGTTCTTTTATTGTCTTTTCTCCCTACTAATGTTTACTCATTTTCTTTCCCTTCCGTCTTATTGGATTGGTTAATAGGATTGTACCTGTTTGCATATGTTAAGTAGAAGAGATATATACTAAGAGATAGACAGGAAGTTTACTACTGATCACGTGTCGTAAAACAACACAATACAACAATATGGCGTCACCTATAGGATATATAAGTCACTTAGATGAACCAGAATTTGTCGGGACTTGGATCCGGTGTTTTGCAGCCAAGGACAGGCTTAAAAAAACTGAAAGACAACCAGGCAGGATGGAGAGAAAATGAAGTAACTCTTTTTTTCTACGTTCGTCGAGTTGTGGAGCTATAATGAAAATTTCTGTTATGGCAAACCAAAAATAATTGGAGAATTTGACTTTCGTCGAAATTTCGAAAATTATAAAAAGAAGTTTACGGCCTAAAAAGAAATTTCTGTCCATTAAACAAAAACAAAACATGAATCAACACTGCAATCTCTTCACAGATTAAGAGAAGCTAGCAGATTCTGCGAATTTGAGAAACCCGGAACTTGGATCAATTGGTTCAATTCCAGTTGAAGGTACGGCTGATACATTTCACATATACAAGATACTGGAACAATTACTATTGAATAATTTTTCTCTAACTTCAAGTTATATAACAGTTGGAATTGATAAAAAAAATATAATTCTACCGAGGAAAATGTTGCAACATACAGTATAAAAAAGGAACGTAAGAAATGCAAATAGTGTAACTATAAGCATTTTCCCCGAGAAGAGACGCTTAATTACCAAGGTTGCTACTTAGTTATAGGACGACTCCACATTCAAACAGATTGCAAAGCCGATCTGTATTAATTAATGGGCAGAAAATAAAGTCTCCATTAACGATGACTTATTCAACAGATGAAAGGATGCTGTATAAGAAAGACAGAGTTGCAAGTCCGGAGAGAGCTAATTTCATCATGCAAAGGGATATAACACGGCCATTATATCAAAGGAGAAAAAAGCCTGATGTCCTATTCTAACCAATTAGGGCCCAGAATTAAAATGGAGAGACGTCGTGATGGAAGAAGATCTTGACGGAGAAGAAAGGATGAGTTCTTCAGATCAGGATAATGCAATAGAAGATGAGCCTATGGATAACAGACACGGAAGGAGATCAAATGAAACCTAGCTATCGATTAAAAAAGAAGAAATCATAAGCCTCAAGGAGAAGGAAGAAATACGTCGTAGCGTAGAAGTCCGAGCACAACCAAAGTCATTAAACCTCTTCGGTTCAGGAAGATGTAGTTAGGAACGGTTGAATAGGATTGTAACTATTTGCATATATTAAGTAGAAGAGAAATAAAGTGTATAGTAGGTTGGAAGTTGACTATTAATCACGTGACGTAGAACAACATAATACAATAGTGGAACTATTGCCTTGTTTGAGATGTGAAATGCTGCCTTCTCCAGGGTTCGGTAATTCTTGTCCCCCTCCTAGACTTACTGTCTCTGCAGGCAAGAGAAACCAAGATTTAAAATATATTTTGTGGAGAGTAGAAATGGATGCACGCTTTTCTCAAGAGAATTTGTGAGAAACAAAAATTTAGCGCAACGTACGTGACGCGAATTTGAAATCGGTTCTCCGAGTTTACTTTCCGCGCTCATAAACGTTACACCACCCGAAAATGTGCATACAATCGTAAATCAAAACTTAATGTTCAAGTTTATAAGCGGGTATTGAAAGTTACACAACACAGCCAAATAAAATATGTGCAAAACCAAAACATTCGGACCATAAAATAAAAACCTCTTAATATATTTGAAACAAGTAACAAACGTTTGTATACGAATAGATCATTTACTCCGAGCGTTTGTTATAATACGTGACAAAAATACTGTACTATGGTCTTTCACCTATTTTCGATGTGTGTTCCCTTGTAAGAAATGATTTGACAATATAACCATACTTTCCTTCTTTGATTTCTTCTCTCCTACTGCCTTGTGAGTGTCGGGTCGTATTTCTCAACACAGAAATGGGTTTTAAGTCCCAAGCTTCCGCCTGAACAATGTTCACTTGTTATTTCTTATTAATGAATGAATTTTAAATATTTTTCTGGTTATAAAAAATATTATTGCAGTAAAAACGGTCACATTAAAAACAATGTAATTGTTAAACGAAAAACGAGGAAAAAAGGGAAAATACTATGAAGAGAAAAATGTTAAATAGATAACGATCTTTGCGGGATATTTTTTTAATTATTTCTGGGAGTGATGGCATACCAGGAACTTTGATTTGGTCTTTGGTTCCTTTCTTGATCAGACCCAGAGATCCAACCTCAACAAAGAGAGTTTTTAAGTCCTACGTTATTATTTTTTTTTTCCATCTCCAGAATTTTGTATTTGCTTACTTTTTCAAAAACCTTCGCAGTGTTGTTTATGTTACTTTGTTCAATGAATGAGCAAACCTTTTCTTTTCTCCCTTTGATAAGAATGTCTCGGCGATTTGCTTGTGATTGTCCGATCTTTGATCATTGAAAAACCCCAGAGTTTCAGGAATGATGTTCATACCAATTTGCAGCTGTTTTTTTATTGCGTAGTGATGACAGATATTCCACGTGCTGTCATAACGTTTTTTGTATTCCTTGTGTGTGATTGCTAAGCATCCTGATATAAGGTGTCAATAGTTTCAATGCATTGGTTACAGAACCTACACTTTGGGTCCGTACTATTATGCAAGATATTAGCTTGATAGTTACGTGTGAGCAGGCTTTTGTTCTGTGCAGTAAGAATAAACCCTTCAGGCTCAGCCTTAAGTCCTGAACTTCTTAGCCACTGGTGGGCTGCGAATTGATCTACACCAGCATTTTTGCTTCAGGCAAGGAACTGGCTATACAGAGGCTTTTCAATTCTGCTTTTTTCTGTTTGCTTTTGTCCTGACTTTTTATGTTTTCTTGCTGATTTTGTGGCAGTTTTATCGACTTCAGCGCTATTTTCAAGATTTAACCTGAATCCTCTTGTATATTTATCGGCTTCTTTTGATACAAATAAAAGCTTTTACTTTTTCATGCTCTATTACAAAATGTAAAATCCAATTTTGTATGGCTGCAAGATTCTTATAAAGTCTGATTGTTGAAATTTTATAAGACAATTCCAGTTGAATCATGCCTCTACACCCACTGCTCCTTAGCAGATACAAACGGTCAGCATCTGCCTTAGGGTGAGGCATCCTTGCATGTGAAATGTTTGCAAAATTTTGGCATTAGTTCTCTTAAGTTCCTTTCATTATTATTAGTAGCAGTAGGGGTAATTCTTTGATTTCTGTTGTGTAAATGGCTTCGTGGCATTTTTCACTGATCTTTTTTGAAAAAAAAAGAAACTCTAAGGTCACACATAAAACCCTTCATAAAGTGTAAGCTGTACTTGTGAATACAAATGTTTGGTATTGATTTAAGGCATGGGCAACCAGGAATCCCTCCAATGAGTGTCTCGAAATCTTTTCCAATCAACCTGAAGATTCCAACTACAACTTGAATTATTGATGTCCTCATATGCCACATTTCTAAGATCTCCATTTCAAGATCTTTGTATTTTGATAGTTTTTTTTAAAGATCCTCAAAGATGCACATTACAATCTGCAAGGGCTGCCATGTCTATTATGAAGGGCATTCTTTTTCTGTGGTTTTG
>OZ038480.1:2559780-2572280 GCA_964036315.1 Acanthosepion esculentum | reverse complement strand
AGTAATTGTTTATTTACTAACTTTATTCGTAAATCGCAATTGCTGTCAATGGAATGGTAATAGTAGTGATAAAGAAATTGCAAAATTAAAAAAAGCAAAAAACAAACAAACAAAATCATTAATTACAATATCATAGGTGCAGTCTGAATATATCTAAATTTATATAATCCCTGGTGGATAAAGAGAATATTCCCTAACAAAAACTAATTTGAATTAAAAAGAGAATCTCATTAAAATTATGTTCATTTAAACGGCAGAACAAATGTCAAATATATATTTATCCTTGGGTCATATTTGATAAATATTATTTAAAATTAAAGATAAAAAAATTGTCTTGTAAAATCTTTTTCAATTGAATTACAGAAGACTTTTTCAAGTTTCTCTGTTTCCTTTTTAATTAACACTTCATTCTGGAAAAAAAATAAAATTGTTTTGCTTCACAAATACGAAATGCCGCAAGTTTGATAACTGAAATACAAGAAAAATGAAGCGTTTATACAGTAACTGACAAATCGACGATGGTGGGGGATCAAACTCTGGTATCCTGCCCAGAAAGCGAACATTCTAACCGCATATATATATAGGATGAAATATACTTTTAAGTAGGTATGTCCAATATTTCGCTAAAAAGTGGTATACCTTGACGACAAAAGGTCCCCAAATTGATAAAACAATTTTTAAGGTTTAAATATTTATGTTGTTATTAAAGAGGAAAGACCAAAGTATTTTCTGAATATTTTTTCAGATTTTTTAATCCTTCCTATAAATGTTAAAAATTTTATTAAAAATCTTGTTTTTTTTCGAGTCAAAAAATTTCGTAAAATCGAACTTATCGACATTTCTGTCGGAAAGATCATAGTTTGTTAGTTAAAAAATCATGAAAAATAAATTACACCTTTTTCTTTTGTTATCTTAGGAAATTTAGAATGATTAAAGTATACTTAATGTAATTTGAAAGAAACATTACTTACATTTTTAGCAGAAAATTTTTTAAGAGAGATATTTCCCACCAGGGTAGTCTATTTTCACAGGCGTTGATTGATGTACGTCAATATATTCACAACTTACGGTACTGAAATTTATTGTACGGTACCGCCAAAGTGATATAATTCGTTCTAATTTTAAGTGAATCTGGTTAGTAGATTTTTTTTTTAAAAATTCACTTTCAAATTTTTTTTTTTTTTTTTTACCTTACGTTTGAGGAAGAATTCTGCACTGAAAATAACATTTAAATTATGAAAGAAAATCAAATTTTACAAGTAAAAATAAAACAGTAAAAAAAATACATTTTTTTAAATTGAGGTTTATTATTTCAGTCATGAAATATTTTTCTGAGAATATAAAAATTACATGAAACACCATTAATTGAAACGGGTTAACTTAATGAAATGAGATTTTATTTCTTTTTTATTAAGGCAGATTTTTTCTATTTATTAATAATTATATGGCAGTAATATGAGTTTTATTTTATTTATTAATAAAATTAACATGCTAATAGCAGCTATGTTGGTTTTGTTTTGACTCGACAAGTATTTTTTTAGTTTGAGTAGTAGCGAGCTAACTCCAGAAAATTTAAACTCCAAAAATCGTTTTAATTGATAATTTGTCGTGTGGATAATAATTCCAAAGTAATGTACAATGAATTTATGCATTCGATTTCAAACTTGAAAATTTGGGTGGACTTCCAAGGGCGTTTTTTTTTTTTGTAATTGTAAATAGTCGATATTTTCTTTTATCCCACTATTCGATTATATTTGAATAGAAAAAGAAAAAAATTGAAAATAATACGACGATATTCAGAAAACTTGACAAGCGTTGTTTTCTTGTTACAAAGCCATTTCTGAAGTAAAAAAAAAACTTGCTTCTATCAAAGGAAACTACTCATTTGACATTATTTCAACAATGTGCATCCGTACTTTCGTTGTAGACGATTTTAAATACAATTTTGGAATATTAAAAATTATTTTTAAAATAATTATGGTTGTCAGATTTTAATAAGCTTTCAAATTTATGATCTTTAAAAAGTAGAGAACATAATATATCATTTCCATAAGGTTGCAGAAAGAACTTAATGTATAAATATATAACAACCTTTTGTCATATTGTGTATTTAAAATTGAAAAAAAAAAGAAAATTAATGTAAAAATTTATTGTTCATCAAAAAATTTTTTTTCTTTCAGATAATAATTACCTTCGTATATATTATTCAGAAAAGCCATTAAAAACTTTCTTAATTAAATATTGTCTTAGTTTTATTGGGTTTTGTATTTTTACAATTGAGGTAAAAGTTTGGACAATTTCGGACATTTTTTTAACAAAAAAATCGATGATTTAGATTTTTCAGAGTTTTGTGCATTTAATTAAAAAAAAAAATTGAGGTTGCAAATAAATTTTTTTTTGTGTTTTCATAAAATTAAGTTCGAGGGGGGTAACAGATATAAAAAAAAAATATTTATACCATGACTTTCAAAGAGACAAACATTTCTAAATTAAGTTCATTCATTTCTGAATAAGTTCTGAAGTTTTCATTAAAATCCAACAAGTAGTTAATTTTTACAAGAATTTCGAAATTAATGTGTCTTTCAACTGACAAAAAAACAACTAAAAAAAAACGCTAAAAAGGTCAAAATTGGACATACCTACTTTTAAGGTATGCTATATTTATGGGTTAAAGTGCTCAATATCAGGGACAGAGCGTATGTAAATATAAAAGTGTCCATGCTAAACACAATCGTTGTGTCCTGACGAAACACTGTCGCCTCTGGGTGTTGACTTCAATGTCCACTTTTATATTATATGATATAAAAGTGTAGATATATATTTAAAGATATATTGTTTAAATAGACATTGAATGTCTATTTTGTCTGATCATGAGCCGTCCTAATGTTCGTATGTTTGCCTTAATTTCGGGTGAAAATAGACAATTTGTCCAACATTTGGATATTTTTAAGTTGGTCCTTGATCTACGCTTTCGGCTCACATGAGCCATCTTCAGAGTGGTTATACGGGCATTTTAACAAATATATTCCAATATTTGCTGTATTAAATAAATTCTGGTTTCACCCTTAGGCTACAATACTAAATGTATTTATTTACGAATATTTTCATTTTATAATTTATGATGCGATCTTAATGTCATACTCTCTAATATACCCTATCTATGTAATATACCAGCAAATTTGGAAAACTTCTCCTTCGACACGTTTCGCTAATGAACCGGTGTAATCAGAAAAGGTATTTTCTTTCACAAGAACAAAATCTCTGTAAAATATTAACTTTTATTATAACAGCATTCTCAACATTGCGACCGCGTAGGTTTTCTTAGCACACAAATGAATTGAGTGCGTTGTTTAAGTTTAGGCCATTTTGGTGTTCCTATATTCTTTTCCTTAAATCTCACGAAGTTTCACCGAAGTACTTTTCAGGGTATTTTTTAGATATTATTTGAGACTCCTGCTTCCCATGTCAAGTTTGTTCTCTGTTTTACATTTTTTTTTGTATTGAGATGAGCTAACTTTCAAGTTATGGAATTTGTAAGAAATATAATGAGACTAGTTTTCGTTATGTCGTTTCGACTTTGTTGTGGATTTTCTATGCTTTTCTGCAGACTTTCTATATCGGAAAGCTAGGATAGCGGAGGGTTTTAAATGATTTTTTTCAAGCGTATTTTTCTTAAGTTCGGGCTGCAAATTCGAAGGGTCCTTAAACAAAAATCTTTAATTATACAAGATTGCACTCCATTGTAACATAAAAGTCTTGTTTGACACACGATAGACGTTTAAATTAAACCGGCATCAGTTTGAATTAACAGAATATAAAGAAAAGGTAAGGTGTTATTTGTTTCTTTCTTTATGTGAATTAAATTGCAGGTTCGATTTTGTTTATTTATGAAATCTAGTAATTTAGTTCTGTGCAGTTATTAGTAAGGCGTAATCTTTATAGTGAAAGCATTCAGACGTTTTTGGAGAAGTCATTTTCTGATGAGGCGGATTTCATGAATTCTAAAAGAAATGTAAGAACGCATAAGAATGTCGAAATTTTGTTTATGGAAAACAAGAATTGCTTTGTACGAATTCATCAGATTTTGATGACTTTATTGATCAGCATAAATGGCTTTATTTCTTAGTTTGTGATATGGCGTGTTCTTTTAGAACGTTTAAACATTTCCTATGTCAGTATATAAAAATTTAATAACTGAGCTAGTCATGACTTTATTTTTCATAATTGTTTTTCATCTCTTGATGAAATCGACAGAATTTCTAATGTATGAAAGATTGATTGCTCTTAAGAGGTGTTAAGTTCTTTGCCAATTTGTGAAGAACGCTGCTTATACCAGATCCAGATAAAATATGTTACATTGGAATGTTGGTTTTGTACCTTTTTGGTTAGCCATAGTCTTTGATTATATTAAATTAATCACCCATGTTTTGTCTTCATTTTTATTAGATTTTTCGATTGGTTGAATTGTGTTCGTTTTTTTTTCTTTATTTTTTTTTTCTTTATGAAAACTTAAATTTTAACAGAGATTCTATTTTTGTTTTTAAGCATGAGAATTCAGAATTATAATTCCATCACATTTATCTGAGGAGGTACGAGATAGAATTTTTTTAAAATAGTATTTTTAGTTTATTTACTTGTCGTTATGATAGTTATTTGTTTGTTGTTGTTTTTTTAAGTGGCGGTTCTAAATCCGTCTTGAACTCAGCGTCATGTTCATTGTAACTTTTTGTGATATGGTGTCTCTAATATCGCTATATTTTTTTAAAATTTAATTTATTTTTTTCGGTCGAAATTTCTGCGAAATTGAAGACTTCTAGTTCTGTCGTGAAAATTTTTATTTTTGATAGGTTATTGACCAGATTTGTCATTTACTGTTTGTGCATTGGGATTGAAACTTTGACGAAGTTTTTATTTATTTTAAAGAATTCCTGTTGTCGTCTTAAAACTTTCGAGTTTTGAGAGAATATTTTCCTGTCGTAGTTTCAGTTCAATCATTCTTGCTTTTCCAAAAATGTTTCCGTTCATTCCGTTTGTGTCCTTCAGCGGCAGAAAGTCTTGAACCAATGCTTACCTATAACAGGCCAAGAGATCATGCAACTGGGATTTCTTACTGGGGGCGATGTGAATTTCCTTAGATAATCAATATTGCGGTTGCAAACAGAGGGAAAAATTCCCCTGCGAGATTAGTTGGTGGCTTTTGTGTGTCTTACATACCAAAACAGGAATCACAATGAGCTAATTGGTAAATTTGACGATTATTAACGAATTCCTATAAAAGAAGGGACAGGTAACTTTCAATAAGCAAATTCAAATAAATAATATTTGAAGGAGTGATTTTTATTTCGATGAGTGTTGATTTCTTTTTATTTATTTATTTTTAAGAATTTGTACTTGATCATGACGTGTATATTGTGGTTAAAAGAAAAAAAGGATTCACACCATTTGATGAGATCAAGTACATATCATATATATGTGAAAATTTATCTTAGCCGACGCGTTGCATCCTCTGATGGGCTTTATCAAGGCAAATGTAGGATTTCATTTTACAACAAATATTTAGAAACAAAAGAAAAAATGCTGTTAGTTATTCAAAATGTTTAAATTTAAGAAACGCTCATAAATATTCATGAGGCTAACTGAAAAGTCCAGGTAAATTATACCGGATGCTAAGTGACACAATGTCTAATAAACAAAAGTGAGTATATGATGTTGCTCAGGTTTTATGTGTATTAATATTTATATAATTTTAGGTTGGAATCAAGGCCATACCTGTTGACAGGCCAGGTGATCATACAGCTGGAAACTCTTACTGTGAATTTTCTGAGATAATAGAGGGAAAAATGCCTTGTGAGATTGTTGTGTCTTACATACCAAAACAAGAACCACAATGAGCCAATTTGTAAATCTGACGATTATTGACGAATTCCTATAAACGAAGAGACAAGTAACTTTGAATAAACAGTTGCAAATGCATTATATTACAATGAGTGATTATTTATTTCCACGTGGGTTTTTTTTAGAGAATTTGTATTAGTGTCAAAAGATCATGACGTGTGTATTGTGGTTAAAAGAAAAAGGATTCACGCCATTGGAGGATATCAAGCCCAGAAACGTTTTCTTTTCAAATGTGATGATGTGTTTTACTAACCAAAAATTTAAACTATCCTCATTTTGATTGTTTTCAACACAACATTTTGGCTTTAATCTTCACTTCGCATCATAAAATAATCCAAAAACAAAGTTGAAACTAAAATTTCAGCATCCAAATCTCGAGTCTGGTCTTGTAGTCGATTAAACTAAGCAAACAAATCCACTGAATATTTAGCAATATAATTACATGGAGATTTTTGTTAAAGAATTTATGCAAATCTTTCATTTGACAGTATTGAACAATATAAAACCGAAAAACACCCACTTAACAGTGGTATCCAGTGGAACTTTGAAATCGCCACAATCTATTTCTTTAAAAAAAACTTCCATACTACTAATAATAAAAAAACAGTATCATTGAATATTTCCTCCTCCGTAAGAGTATATTTTTGTGATATATCCTGCTATATAAAAAAGTGACATTTTAATATCTTTGGGGATATCAGTTTCTAGGCCTGGCATATGATCAAATGTTTGGCATGCTAATTCATTCAACATATATCCACATTTTGAGCAATTATGGCCTGGATGATGGCTATACTCTATAACATTAACTTTCAACCGAAAAAGTAATTTTGTTTTTTGAATATAAATTCCAGAATACCATTTTGTACTGTAATCAAATAAATACCGCCAGAATTTTGTCTCGGTTTACCAAATTCAGTTTCAAGATAGCCGGTATTAAATTCTTCAAGAATTTACAAAATTGAACCCACTTTCAAGTAAATGTCTGCAAACATCAATTAAACCATTATATGTATGCCCGATAGCCATACTTGTGAAATATTTTTTTTCTCTTTCCTTACTTTCCCCTGCTTTGTTTTGCCATACTTACAAAATTTGCAAGAAATGTCATATTTCCATTATTTCGATCTGATACCTGATTTTTCAGTGGACCATTTGTCTTGGCACTCCTATAAATATCTTTTACATTCACTATTTCCCAAAATTTCAAAACTTCTTCACTGAAAATAAGTTTCCCTTGTCTCTTCATCCTGTAATGATAGATGAATTTTCATTGTAGTTACAATCTCATCACAAAACTTTCAAACAGTAGGAAACTTTTTGTCTCTCAACTGTTCTTAGAAGAACCGCTATTTCTGTTAGTTTTGATAACTTAACAAATTGATGTTTTTCATGCGCAAAAAAGTTTTTTACTATTTCCTATTTTGCTATCATTTCTTTATAATCAGAATAAAAAAACAATTCTAAACAAGCCTCACTTATCCAGTTATTGTGAATACTTTTAAATATATGCGCATAATCGAAAAGCAAGTGTAAACTATTTTTTAGTAATTCAAGGTTTATTTTGCAACAGTATAAAATTTCTTGACTAAAACTTGATTAGTCCGATTATTGTCACAAATAACTGCAATTGTATAACATTTCAAATCATTGACTAAATTAACATTTCTAACATTCTGAAACAAAAATTCCAAATTTAGTTTGGCAACTGGGATCATCTTTATCGAAAACCTTTGGTCCGCCATGTAAATATTTGATCATAATACCAAACAGTATTTGCTAATGCCACCTTCAGAATCTTTGGCAAAAGCAAATAAGTATTGGTATTGTAAGCTCACTTTAACAAACTTCATCACCTAGGATGATACATTTTTTTTCTCTTCATCTGACATTTAGCTAAACTCATCACCATGAAAATTCAGATCATCTATCTTCGAAACTTTTGATGTCATATCCACTCGGGTTTTCACGCTGGGTGTTTTGTAATCATCTCGAATTCTGTTATAAAGAGACCGAGATGTGACAAAATATTCGAATACCCGGACAAGAATTTCCGACTCGTAAACTTTTTTTGCCAAGTATGTCGTGGTGACATAACTTCAATATGTTTCAAAACCTATTTTTTGTTCAATTTTCAAGTTACCAAGGTAACGAATTGCTTCCTTAATTTGAGACCAGTGTTGAAACTTATTCATTCTGTTTTTCATTCAAGAAGAAAGGTGTGTGCATATACCTGCATGGTAACTTTCAAACGTCACGTTTTCAAAGATTTGAATGAAAAAACGAGAAGACCGGATGAACTGTTGATTGTTTGATTTGCAGCAGGTAACTGCTGGCGCAAAATCATGATGGTCAACACCAGCACACAAATTTGTAAAAGTTTCAATTCTATCTTTTTCTAAGAAATGTACAAACTCATCATTTTGCACAATTTGCACAGAAACGGAATTGTTGTCCTTGGTTTTAGTAAAGGACTCGGTATCACACTTGATGGCAACTTATTGAATATTGATGGAGAATTTTGGGACCGTTCTTTTCCCTGAACAAACAGTTTCATAACCAGGTGGTTATGAAAATGCCTTTCACAAACACCGGTGTCTGGGTGGTTAGGGGTGTTATCTCTCGGTATTACCTTTAACCATCTTTACCTCTGATCTTGATTTTTTTTTTTTTTTTTTTTTTTAATTTTTTTTGAAGACGAAAACCGCGGACCTTATTTTATTCGACAGACTGTTGTCACACAACACTTTTTGACCATTCTGAGATAATATTCAACAGTAACGCTCAAAAGTTTTTAACTGAATTATAGATTAGTTTCCCCGAATTAAAAGATTTTAAGTTTTAAAAATCAAAACAGTGGTTAGTCAACTTTTTAAAATTTTCAATGTTCACTACACATGTAACTTCAATATGTATTCCAAATAATCAAAAATACTCGTGATGATTTTATATCATCTGAGATTATAAGAAAAGAATAATTCTTTCGAATTCAGCTGAAAATACAAAAAGATATTTTGAGAAAAGGTTCAAAAATGTTTTATTAAAACAATTTTTGTCCAACGGACATGTTATTTCAAAGAAAAATGTTCATACAAAAAAAATTGTTATATCAAAGTTTATTTGAATATATCAAACAGAATAGCAGATGGGAAAAATTAAAATAGTTGTTATAAAATTGGAACAAGATTGAATGAATTTAAAATATGAAAAATAAGAAAAAAGTTTGTAAAAAAAAAAAAAAAAAAAAATTTATTTGCTATATTCTAATAAATTTGTCAATCCAACAAAAATTGCAAATTTATGATAACAGCAGTTTAGAACATTACGACGCTGAGTAATACTGTAGTTCTATAAAATTAATAATGGCGAAAAAATAGATCTCAATAAAATTCAAATTTTGGCTTTTTACAATATATTCCCAAACTTGTGATAATCCGAAGTTAATTTGATAAAATACAGAACCTCAACTGAAATAAATTTGAGTGAGAATTTCTTATTAGAATGAATTCGCTATATGTTGGATCAATGAAAGTCAAGAGCTACCAGCTAAAAAATATCTGGTGACTGAGAAAACTTACCCCCAGTCGTTGCTACGAAAAGTGTGATCGCCTGGTCTGTTATAGGTATGGCCTTGTTGTAGACTTATTTAGGGAATATGTGGAATGGCGTTCTTAATATTTCCTGTGTGGTCTCTGAAATGACTTTCTGTGATGCAGCTTAGTAAAAAATGTCTTCGGTTTCTGTAAAGCATGGTCTAAGATAAGAAGCTCTTGAGTAATGTACCCTGTGCTCCAAATACATCGTTATTAAACTAGTTTTGTCCTATTCAATATAACGACTAACGGTTGTATCACAGATATTGTTTCGATATGACATAACTACCAAAATGTGATCAGATTAATCTATTTGTAAACTTAAACAATTTAAATACTAAAATAACTAATTTTGAATATAAATGATATATTTTATATTTTTTCCGCTTATCTCCACATGTAAAATTACGTTAACCATTTCTGTCTGAATTACTGAGATGAGAAGATAGCATTATTTATACTATTTACATTCGGACTATTGCCAGGATTGAACTGAGCCGGACAGTGTTTACTTAAACTCTGCAAACAGGGCGAGCAATAAATGATCAGTACTAAAAATAAAAACGAAACGAGATATCCCTACACATGGGCTATGGGCAGTGGAATGAGAACAGTCTGCTCCTAGGGTGAACGTGAACACTCTCGGAGTTTTCTCCAGGTTACTGATGACAGTAGGAGTTTGGTTGGGGAGGCGTTCATAACGGCTGAATCTTTGTGATAACAGCAAAGATAAGGACAATAGTCTCAATGAAAATAGTGTAATATCATAATAAATGATTGTAATTCGCCTCGTCTGCGTGAGGGGGGAGTATTCAAAGGCCTTCCAGAGGGTATCTGAAAGGGGCGAATAGCAGTGTAACCTATATATACTATGCTTTCTTTTTCTAATACACATGATATGATAAAGTTTTGTTTATATGATTGACACAATAAGAGATTAACAACAATAACTAATAATAAAATAGCACAATTAACAATATACTGTAATAAGTACCTTCACTGATTCGGTAAGCAAACTAGCATAACCTGATGAAAACAAAAGTACCCAAAACTTAATAAAAACAGTTTTATCGTCAAAATCTTTATTATTATTAAGAAGAAAGTCCAAAGGAATTTTTGACTATTAAATTATGTTTTTGATCCTTTTAGAATTTCGAAATTTGGGTTAAAAATCTTTTTTTTTTTTTTTTTTTTTTGCGTTAGCGAGTGGGGTGGGGATATCGCAAAGATTAGTATGCCAATTTTTAGTGTCTTTTTTTTCTTTTTTTTTTTTTTTAGGTCGAGGTAAAACATTTTTACAAAAATCAAATACTTGTCGGATTTTAATGAAACTTTCAGGATTTATTCGCAAATGAATTAAATTATTTCAGAAATGTTTTTTTTTTCTTTTTTGTATTTCATTACTTTTCGTTTTCTCTTGGCAAATTTATTTATTTATTTTTTTACATCTGTTACCCCCACTTAATTACATTTTTGTAGAACTTAATGTTAGTCAAGAAGTCCTTGGGGAATTCCAATCATCAATTTCTTTTCCTAAAACAGGACCCTCCGTTACCGGAAATCTGCTGTGAACTGTAAAATAAAAAATTCAATAAAACTAAGACATTATTTAATTAGAAAAACTTTTAATTGCTTTTATGAATAAGATATATTATTGGCACGATTGTCAAGTGAAGACAAGTTTTTCGATGAATAATGAATTTTTACATTAATCGTTTTCATTTTAAAAAATGTTTAATTATAATAATTTATAAAGTTTTAAATCTTTTAAATGTCTTAATTTACAGAGGTTAGGCCATTGTTATTAAGTAAAAACTATATTTACTAATCATAAATGGTAAAACTTCGTACAATTCATCGACACTCAATATTTTAAACATAATTTAGATTTTTGGGTGTATAAAGGTTTCGATTTTTGCAAATGCGGACAATTATAACAATATCTTCGATAGAAATAAAGCACAGTGTACGTGTGTCTGTCCATCCGTCCGTTTTTAGATCTCGGCTAATCATGAACAACCTGAAGTAACAGGTAGTAACTACCGTAGTTACATGCGATTAAAAATTAAATAACTCATTTAAATATCGAACAATGTGAAAAGTTTAGAAAACAATTTTTATTAAAGGTTTAAGTTTAATTCCGCTTTTCGTTGCAATTGATATCGCCTAATTAAACCGTAATTAAAACTTAAGCGGTGCACGGTACGTTGATCATATGTTTTTCTTTTTCTAGCACGCGTACTGTAACGTATCCGAAATATTACATAGTTCGGCTTCCCTAATGTCTTTTAAGAGTGACTTTATTTGAAGGGATCATAAAGAATGGTGATTTTAAAAGGAAATAAAGAAAAAATGTAAACAAACTATGAAGATCGGTTGCGTATACGAAAAAAGATTATGCCAAATTAAGGTGTCGAATAAAGATATAAGAATTTAGAAATAGTAAAATTATTTTAACTTTTATGTAGATAGGAAGTTGTAGGTAGAAGGCCGAAGGCTCCAAATCCCTCTTTTGGAGCTACCCTAAAGTCCGCCCGAAGGCTTCTAGGCTAGTACTGGAATAGGTTATGCGACGGATAGAAGATTCGTCCATTCGCAGATTTTATTAATCACAATAAGTGATTAGCAAAAAATAACTAATAATAAAACAGAATCATAAAAATTTACTGTAATAAAAGTTTTGTGACGAAAAGATTAATTCTAACATCTTGTTTACTTCAGCATACGTCTTTTGGTTTGTTTGTTTTTTTTTTGTTTTTTTTTGTTTTTTTTTGTTTTTTTTTCGCAAATTTTCTTTATTCAAAGAGGTAAAGTTTACTTACATTTTTTCGCAAATTTTCTTTACTTTCAAAGAGCTAAAATGCTTCCTTTATGAATACCTGAATTTCCAGCACCTGTACACTTGCACCTTCTGGATTATTTGTAATCATTATTAAATAAAAGTTGTGTATTCATGAAGTTGACCGCGGCCAATTGAAACCATGGATAAAGAGAAAATTTTAACTAAATGCT
>OZ038480.1:2528389-2538389 GCA_964036315.1 Acanthosepion esculentum | reverse complement strand
AAACAGTAGCGGTGATTAGGTACTTCACAACGCTCGTAAATTACCTAAATGCTTCTGAAGATTTTGACAGTTGTTCTATGGAGACTTTGTGTTAAAAATAATTTAAGAAAGTATCAGGTGAACGCTTTTTTATATAATTTAAGTACTCGGTATTCTTAAAAATGTTGAAAATATTCTTCGTAATCTAAATTTAGGAATGTTGCCTTTAAATTTACTATCATGATCGATCTTATTTTCTGATAATGTCGTGTTTGGTCACACACACCCTCCAAATGGGCAGAGGTTAACACCAAAAAAAATTAAATATTTTTAAAATCTTGGTACGTGATGATTTTCATTACGCTTTTTAATTTTCGCTTCGTAAATATAGACTTCACTGACGAATTTTTAATAGATTTTTGAAAGTTTAAAAAAATTAAAACAATTCTTGTAAAAATTCATATAATGTCCCTAATATATATATATATATATATATATATAATTTTAAAAAAGCAACTAAAAGCTTATCTAATAAAATAATATCATAGTTTTATTGTGTTTTTTATTTTATGGAAAAGTGGAGGTACCTATGTGTTTACGTAAGTGCGGCTCAGTGATTAAAATGTTAGTTATCCGACCATGAAACGCGGATTCGAAATTCACCATGGTTGATTTGTCAAGCAGAAAATGTCTTGAAAAGAAGACACGAGTTCAGTGTACAGCGCCTTTGAGAAATGCCTAAAGAACACATACCACGAATTGACTCGAGCTTTTTGATTGAAATCAGGTAAACGAAACTGTTCGCAAGCCGTCAATATTTGTGCTGGCGACGAAGTTGTCGTAATTCTGGTTTCTGGTCATATTGGCCTTATTCAGCTACTGATCACTCTAGATTATGGGGTCTCCCCCAGAAAGCGTAATTCCTGTCCACTCAGCATATTCTTCTTGTATCCCTTCAGAAAGTTAGTGAACATGGCTCACCACGATTTCCTGTCCTTCGCCTTTGTAACTCTTTATAAATTTTGTCTTTGTCTTCTTGTCTCCTATCCTGTTATTCAGTTACTCCAACTCACGAGGTGACCCGTTGTCTTTTCCTCTGTCTCTTCAATCTTTCCTGTGAGTATCAAATTTTCCAAGCCCTCTTTCCTCATTATGTTCCCTAGAAACTTCAACTGTCTCTTTCTGATGTTAAACATTTGTCCTTTTTGTTTCCATTTTCTGAAACTTCTTCGTTGCTTGCTTGTTCCGTCATTTCTATTGCATCAAGTCTCTTCTTCATCTTGGTGGAGTTGCTGTATAAAGCACAAACTGATTAGTTGAGTGTTGAAACAAAGGCACCTGACTAGGTATCTGTAATATGAATTAGCCAGGCACCGTAATACACAGTCATACTCGGAAACTAGTAACCAGTTTTAGATATATATATATATATATATGTTTGCTTGAGAAGTTGTGTGCAATCTTTCTTGTGCATTCATAATACATCTCGCTGAAAATCATTAATTTATGTCTTCCTTCTCTTCGTCTTTTGCACTAATATGATTTCACCCTTATCTACACTAATCTGCCTTCGGAGTTGAATTCTCTATAAAAACTCTCAATTCTCTCCGAAGTGTCGGCAATGGAATCTGACCCCAAATCTTTCCTTTTCCTGTGTGTGTGTGATTACAAGATTTTAAACTCTTTCTTTGTTGCCAATAGAAACTCTGAGTTTCCTTTACTTTTTTCTGATGACTCAACAAACGATAGAAAATTTTTAAGAGAAAAACTTTTCAGAAAGATAAATTATATTTTCTTTTCTTTCGTCCAGAGAAAGAAAACATTTTTAATAATTTGGTCCTGGTGCAAAAGTTTCCAGCTTTTTTTGTTTTTAATTACAGATTAATTAATAATCAAAAGTAGTTAATGTATTCCTAGTTTTATTATTAATTTACTTATCAACCACATATTTTCTTGACCTTATGACAATATTCCGGAAGGTTTCAAATTCCATCTTCATAAAACGACTTTGGTGCAATAACATTTACAATGAAATTTTGAACATCAAAGATATCTTTAAATGTTTGACTAAATAAAGAATTCTACAATTTTTAAACAAATAATAATCTGATGGCGCTAAGTCTGGTGACTGTCGTAGGAAGAAGAATTTCCCATTCCTTTTCTTAGCTTTTGTTCATACAGCACCATATTGACAGGCATTACACTGCAGTGATGTAACTTTCCGGCTTCGCTTTTATGTAAGCGGCATTTCTCCAACTGCATCACTCAAACTTTAAAGATGACACCTGTCATGATCTGCAGTAATAGTTTTGTTCACCAGGCTTTGGAAATTGATAAGACTTTCGTATCATACTAAATACAGAGCAATAACATTTTTCCTAATAAAAAGATTATATTTTGCCGATAATGTTGCAGGCTGTTCTGAATCTGCTCAGGCTTTTTTTCGTTTTTCGTCTTTACATCTTCTTTTCTCTGGACCGAATCTTCCCCCCAAAAAGATTTCCATTCATGTCTAACAAGATGATTCTCTACTACGACAATTTATCTGGAATCCATTTTAATGCGTTCTCATACTTTGAAAATATTATCATCACCAATGCTTTATCCAGTACCAATTTTGTCATCATCTAAAATGTATGCAAGTCACCATTTTTAAATTTTAGTGGTCTTCTGCTGTTGTCTTGCCCAACGTGAAGCACATCATATCTGTATCTTGTCAACATTTGTTGAACTTGTGTAACCAAAACCGTGGTGTCCTGGGTAAGACGATAAACTACATCCGGCAGCAAGACCTTTGATCAGGAGGTTTTGAGGAGCGAGGAACCACTTCTTTAATTGTTGATGTTTCCAGATTCAACCCTGACCCGGGGTGGTAGCATCTGTTAGGGTCCCAGCTATGAGCAAATAGTTAACCCCCAAAAGGGGTCAAAATAGTATGAAAGTTTTAAAATAGGTTTTATTACCAGCAATACATTTTTTGAAAAAAAATATTACTAGCAATAAAACTCTTGTCAGCATTAAATAACCCATTGAGGTGTTGATATGTCCTAAAACAAACCAAAACAGTGTAAAGATTTTTGAATGTCGTGCTAACCAAATTCTGTGTACGTTTGTTTGCAAACCAAACATCTGTCTATCGACAGCGTCCTGGGTACGACGTTAAACTGCATCCAACAGCAAGGCCTCTGATTAGGAGGTTTTGAGGAAGCGTGAAACCACCTCTTAATTGCTGGTGTTCCCAGGTCCACCTTGACCCGGGGTGGTAGCACCTGTTAGGGTCCCAGCTATGGGCAATAGTGAACTTCCAGGTCTTTTCCAGCACATTTCTTCTTGAAAAAATATTATTACCAGCTATACGATTTTAAAACAATATTACCAACTATACTTTTTTTTGAAAAAAAAAGAAGAAAAAAAAAAGAAAAAACCCTTTTCAGCATTAAATGGCCCAACGAAGGTCGATATGCTGGTTAAACAAACAAACTATCTAACTATCTATCGACAGTATTTGCTATTTAACAGCCAATCTAATGTTGATATGCCGTAAAAAAAAAACAAGAAAGTCGTATGTAAAATTAGAATTGATCATTGGTGATGTTAACTGCATATTTAAAGTTATGCACCTTATGAAGAGAAAATATGTTGCAGTATTAATAAAACCAACTCTTTCTGTTCGGAAGGTTGCAACTGCTGTAGTTTACCGTTCAAGTACGAATCAGAATCGTTAATATCATTTTCGTCTTATGACGAAAGAATAAAAGGCATGAACCTACTGCTTCATTATTTTTGTCATTTAAACTAGAATCTGTTCTCACACACAAAAGTGGCGGGAGTTTGCATCTCCTTAAGTCCGTCATTGACGTCAATCATTCTGATTAGCTGACATATTTGGAAACGAATCGTTCTTCAGGAGTCGCTTCTAGTTTCTTAGCATCGAATCTCTGACAAAAACACTCGACTTTGTAAACAGCTGGGGCCACGATTAATGAAAGAGCTGAGAAAACGCGATGGCGGAAAAAAAAAACTTATTTTTATTTAATTTTTTTTTTTTAATTATTTTCTGTAATAATTAACATTTACTAAGTTTAGTCTGGCACAAGGCCACAAGTATAGAGCACCCGGTGAAAATCGATGTCGTCTACTATTACTTGCTTTAGCTTTACAAGAGACAGATGAGACTAAAAATGGACGATTACTGCCATATCTGGGCTGGAGCTGCTTAATCCTTTTCCAATTTTGACAATCATTTACGCAACCGTATGGATCATAATTTCATCTCCACTCATCAATTTCTTTACGACATGCAACTGTCATCAGTGTTGCAAACTCTATCGCTATTTTCAAATTTTAAAATGAACATTTCTTTGGTTCCACCAGACCTTTGCTGCTCAGACGCACATCATGGTAATTACAGAGATTCGCCATCGTTTCCAACGTGTTCCAAATATAAGAAGAAAGTTCGACTGATTTTCCCAAGAGCTAGTCACTTTCTGGACTTTATGCCACTTCAGCGGAGTCGAAACGCTGTCATTTCCTCCGTATTCAAAACGTAAATAAAATATCCCACTCAGCTTTTTCCCAACAAAAACTGCTACTTTGTGAAACACTCCCGCGTGGCTGCTTCCCCGAACACTAAATTCTTAACTTCAAGATTCAATCTTAGTCTGTCTTGCCTACCATCATAATTTTCATTTCTTATCACCTCCCTTTTCATTTATATCATACATCTTATCATTACTACTTTAACAGTAAGTCTCTACCTCGTGTGTATCTCGAGCCTTATATTGAGAGAATATTACAAAAGTAGTAATTTCAACTGATTTCGCTAACCATTACCTCACGTCTTTTGTCTTGAAATGATTGTTACATTTAATGTTTGAAATGTGTATCCAAATGTAACAATGTATTTGGGACAGAGTTAATGTATTTTGGATCAGATTAAAGAAGATCGAACGCTAGATTATGAGCATCGATTTATCGAATCATCGAACGTATAATAAATGGGGAGAAAAGGTTTGTATAAAATTTGGGTCAAAATAAGATGATCAGATTCTGAGATGATTTTTATTTCCATGAAAAATTTCATCCTATTTTCTTTCTAATTAACATTTATTCATTGTGTGTCCCTCTCAGAAAATGGCACAAAATCTATTTCCTCTAATCCGACCGTCTCTTTTAATCCGACTAAAATTGAATGAAAAAGTTTATTTGCTTTATACCCAAGGATGGTTTTGTTTTTTATTAGAAGTGAACTTTGCACTCTTTTTGTTAACTGTTTCTTTCAATGTACTTTTATTTGTTTTCCATCTCTCTTTCACTCTCTCTCTCTCTTTCGCACACTCTCACTCTCTCGCTCTTTCACATTCACACTCTCACATGTACACACATTTTTACATAAACATACGCACGCACACCCTTTCACATAAACATACGCACGCACACCCTTTCACATAAACATACGCACGCACACCCTTTCACATAAACATACGCACGCACACCCTTTCACATAAACATACGCACGCACACCCTTTCACATAAACATACGCACGCACACCCTTTCACATAAACATACGCACGCACACCCTTTCACATAAACATACGCACGCACACCCTTTCACATAAACATACGCACGCACACCCTTTCACATAAACATACGCACGCACACCCTTTCACATAAACATACGCACGCACACCCTTTCACATAAACATACGCACGCACACCCTTTCACATAAACATACGCACGCACACCCTTTCACATAAACATACGCACGCATACCCTTTCACATAAACATACTCTCTCTCTCTTACACACACACACTCTCGTGCATACACACACACACACACACACTCTCGTGCATACACACACACACACACTCTTGTGCATACACATACACACACACACTCTCGTGCATACACACACACACACACACACACACACACACTCTCGTGCATACACACACACACACTCTCGTGCATACACACACACACACTCTCGTGCATACACACACACACACTCTCGTGCATACACACACACACACTCTCGTGCATACACACACACACACTCTCGTGCATACACACACACACACTCTCGTGCATACACACACACACACTCTCGTGCATACACACACACACACACTCTCGTGCATACACACACACACACACTCTCGTGCATACACACACACACACACACACACACACTCTCGTGCATACACACATACACACACACACACACTCTCGTGCATACACATACACACACACACACACACTCTCGTGCACACACACACACACACACTCTCGTGCATACACATACACACACACACACACACACACACACTCTCGTGCATACACATACACACACACACACACACTCTCGTGCATACACATACACACACACACTCTCGTGCATACACATACACACACACACTCTCGTGCATACACATACACACACACACACACTCTCGTGCATACACATACACACACACACACTCTCGTGCATACACATACACACACACACACACACTCTCGTGCATACACACACACACACACACTCTCGTGCATACACATACACACACACTCTCGTACATACACACACACACTCTCGTGCATACACATACACACACACACACACTCTCGTGCATACACACACACACACACACACACTCTCGTGCATACACACACACACACACACACTCTCGTGCATACACACACACACACACACTCTCGTGCATACACACACACACACACTCTCGTGCATACACACACACACACACTCTCGTGCATACACACACACACACACACTCTCGTGCATACACACACACACACACTCTCGTGCATACACACACACACACACTCTCGTGCATACACATACACACACACACACTCTCTCAATTCTGTTTTGATACTTGATGTCTGAAGCAGCTCAACACGAGATCTTCAATACTGAATTTCCCGGAAGACACACACACACAGACAGACACACACTCACTCTGATTCCATTTGACTCGTGCCACATGCGCAGATGCAATCACTAATTACACAGAGAATTAAATAAACAAATCCAAATGACAACAGCTGTCTAGGAAGTTAATGATTCTATATGACTATAGCTATTGCGATACCAGAGTCAAATAAAATCGTTACATGCTAGCAAATTATTTTTTTTTTTTTTAAATTTACTCCAGTTTGGTAGAAAATGTTGATTCTAATTCTAAGCATTTTATTGGAATAGTTTTCCTCTCAGAGATCCGCCCCCTTCCCGCCTCGTCGATCCCCAGGGTGGCAATAACATCTTTTATATATTCCCCTTTCACTTCTGACACTGAGTTTCGAGGGTTTGCAAGATACACCGAAAGAGTATCATCGATCCAAACAATTGATCTCTGCTTACTTCGTACTAATAAAAATCCAAAGACCACAAAACCTCTTTTCTATCAAGTGAGTGAAATGTGTTTTTTGTTTGTCTTTTTTTCTTATTCACAATATCAAAATGAATTTTAGCATTTCGATGAACAGGGTTTCGAACAAATAAAATGTCCAAGCTTGAGACTACCAATTCCAAAGAGTCAGAAAATTGTTGTTTTAATCTGTAAATCTTTCAGGTTTCTCGAATTAGAACTTCCTAATTTTGAAAGACACAGAAATGGATGAGTGCTTTCTTAATTTCTTCAAAAATAAAGAAAACGAAGATTGTAAGATAATGAAAAGAAGAAAAGACTAAAAAAACATGAAGAAAAAGAAATGATGAAAAATAGAGAAAACAAGGAAAAACGGGAATGAAAAATATAGAAACGAAGGAAAAAGAAATGAAAGAAAAAAAATAGAAATTAAGAACAAAAAAGAAAAAATTATTAAAGAACGAAATACAGAAAGGTGATAAAAAGGGAATGAAAAATAAATTTTTAAAAAAGAAAAACGAATGAACGAAATACAGAAAAAAATGAAAAATGAAAAAGAAATTAAGAACAAAAACGAAAAAATAACGAATGCGAAAAAAAAAGAAATGAAAAATAAATGAGGGGGGAAATAATTTAATACAGAAAGAAATGATGGACGAAAAAGAAAGAAATACATGAAGAAGAAATGAAAAAGAAAGAAAAATCTGAAAGAAATGACGGAAGTAATTCTTTAAAAAAACTGAAGAAACGAAATACTAAAATAGAGAAAGATGGTAAGAAAGAAAGAAGGAAGGAAGGAATGAAAGAAAGAATCAGGTAGAATTCAAATGAAGTTTTCCTTCCGACTTGTCCCTCCCAAAAGCATGTGATTAAGGCGTGTGTGTTTGGTTTTTAAATAATTTGCTGGATGAAAGGTGAACATTCATTAATTTTTATTTGCATCATCCGATCATTTCACAACGATCTTTGCAACTAAGCATCAAATGTTGATCGAAAACAACGAAATGGTGACCGAAAGCGAATCTCAATGAATGACTCAGTGAATGATGAAGACGGCGAAAAACCTCAGTTAAATTAAAAATGTGCCTGTCACTGAAAACCGATGCCATTGAAATGACAAAGCAATCAACAAGGAAACGAAGGACAGTTATTGACTCTGATAGAATTGACTGTTTGCAAGTTACGTGAAGAGATTAGAAAGTATACACACCGAGCAGATTTCTACGGCCTCATCATTTAACGTCATGATGCAACAGATTTTACTAGTTTTCTAGTGTACATAATGCAATAAGAAAATTAAAAAAAAAAACACCTTTCTCAAGGCCTGAAACAAATATATTCGTTCGGTATTGTTATTTATAAACTGGTGTCAATAACAAGTATCCTTGATCTGATTAAATTATTTTCTTCAAGATATCTGGCGATGGAAAAATGTGAAAGGGAAAGTGGATTCATGCCTTTACTAAGAACACTGATACGATGTTAACATCATCAGGTTCAATTGCAATTCAGTATTGGTTCTCCTTGTTACAATTAAATGTGAATTTCTGAATTTACTCAGTCGGACTCCATATACAACTCGATAAACCAATTTGCAGGTTCGGAATATTGACGACGCATGTGCACTAAACTTATAAGTTTTCATGCGCATGCGTCGTCGATATTAGAAATTCACTTATTTATTTCTACCACCGTTGAAGTCGAATCTGCGGCGTGAATGAAATAGCTTCCTATTTTGTTCTGTTGAAAAGCTCAGTGTCAGAGCCCTGATAAAGAGCCAGCAGTTTCAAATGTAGAAAACCACCCCCTACGTCCTATTTGTGTGGCACATTCATATAAAAATATAATATATATATATATATATATAATAAAATTTCATTTGAACTGCTAGAAATGATCAGCTCTTTTCTCCAATCTACATGACCTAAAGATAGTTAGTCTGGTTTAAGGACATGACAGTAGGGCATCCAAAGAGAAACTGAAACAATAACTTTTTAGAATAATCGTTGTAAATAGTGTTTTGTTTTTTGTTTTTTTGTTTTGTTTTTTTTTTTGTTTTTTCGGGGGTGGGGAATTAACAAGTCACTTTTTTATTATTACCTCAAACGTTATTTTTAGTGGAAACCCGTATTTGAGTAGACGCTCCGTTTATTTTAAACAGTATTAATTTCATCTACCTGGGTGGACAGGTTTTCTTAATTTTTATCGATTACGCAATCGATAAAAATTAAGAAAACCTGTCCACCTCCCCCGCCAGGATTCGAACCTGCGCCCCACATTGCAAGAGGAACCACCATCTGATCCGGTGTCCTTTGACCGTTCCACTACGAAAAACATCAGAACCAAGCAAGGTTTTATTTAGCTTTTAAAGCACATTCACCCGTTCAGATCTTTCCCCGAAACACATATATACTCAGTTTCGCATCCGAAACGTAAACAAAGCAATTTCTAAAGAAATAATGGATTTTCGTTTTTAATCCGAATCCTTTTTATTCCTTCAAATGCTATTTTTCTGGATTCCCGTATTTGAGTAGAGGCTCAATTTTATTTTAAACAGTATTTATTTCGTCTACCAACCTGAGTACTCGAGACAACTTAATAAAGAGAATATGCCCTCTGGTAGGACTC